>NW_019014686.1:3029666-3042814 GCF_000150535.2 Carica papaya
CTGTGTGCCTAAAGAAAGGAGGCTAACGCTCTAGTGAATAAATTTGCGAAAACTGATTTAACCAATCTTTTGAGACAGAAGTCTAAACAGATGTACAGCCTAAAATAATAATTGTCAGGACCTGCATCATGACAGAAAGGTCGATGTACTTGAATCATTTTGTTACCTTCTAAATCTTTAAACAGAAGAAAATTAGTTATCAATTATTCATCAAATGTAAAGTTTTAATCCACATGCATTTATACTCTTCAAGAGTCGAGTTTTCCAGAGAGTCTACTCCTATTGCTCTACATGGTTGGTATCACCTAGGAGGGTCACATACCCACCATGAAGAGTTTTCATATATGAAAAAATCTTCAACTTACTAGCCACAGGGAAGAATTTAGAGTCTGAAAATGATAGGCATATCATGTCACATATCCTTTATAGAGGCAAAAAGAATTGTGTATATACCTTTAATTTCATCATCTTGGCAAAGCTTTTTAACCAATGTTGTCTTCCCACAACCTCCTGGAGCAGACACAACGATCACTGATTTCCCACCCTCAAACAGCTCCATCTTCAATTCCTTCAATGGCACATCCAATCCAATAGTAAAATCGGAAGGTGCGGGAGCAGGGCATAACCCTGTGAACTCCATCTCACAGAAACCACCACCATTGTTGTCCTTCAAATTTAATCTCCTAATCTCCATACGCATATCTTTGACCTCCAAAAGAATCTCCTTCTGATCTCTGGCTTGCTGCAGCTGCAGATCGAGGTGGAAGAACTTACTGATCATCCGATCTAACTTGTCAAGCTTCCTCGAATAACGAACCTTCTTGTAAAAATCATAACGGCGAACTTCTGAACATTTACTAATCAGTTTTTCTCCTTCCCTCATACTGTCAATCAAAATTTTGAGATCTTCTGGGCGATCCAACTGTTGGTTCATTGATGCTATCTTGTCTACGATTGGGTTTATTCCCGTAAGCGTGGATTTCAGGCGCTTGAAACTGGATTTGAAATGCGAAGCGTGATTTGCCTCGCTAATTATTGCCTTCAGTAATTCACCAAATACTGCACCAACAGCAGCTCCCCCGACGAGGTCCGCCATGAACTCCCTTCACCCAAAAGACGAGATTGAGTCTGCAGGTCGGCCAAGGCAAGCCCTTAGTCCGCCCTTACTGAGTTCACCTCGAGTTCCTTGTAAAACTGCCAATAATTATATCTAACAATTCTTCTCAAGACAAACTCTGGTCAATTACAGTGAAAATTCATGAAATCAAACCTCTAATTACAAAATACACTAACAGTTGAGAGTATGCTTTCTTATTAAAATCTAATAATCAACAAACAAACATAATTACGTACCGTCATTTGACATTAACTTGATTCTACTTGAGTAGACCGATGATTCAAACGATAAGAAATTTGTTTGAATCCACAATAATATCACCGAAGAAATTAATTATTTTTCAAAACGAAAACAGAAAACTGAGCTCCATGAAGTTTCCTTTTTCCCGGTTGGCTAATTGGCGAGTTGGACTTCGACGACGACTTCCAACAAATTAACGCCCGTCAATGAAAACAGATATGCTTCTACTTGTGTAACAAAAAACAGAATGTTATTCCTGACGTTTATCTAACGTGTCGTTACTGTTCCTGGCTTTTCTAGAATTATTATAAATGATTACTACGTCGTGCGCTTAAATTTCCAAAATTGAATTGCAAAAAAAAAAAAAAAAAAGTGTCTTCTTAATCAGTTTCGTCTCTGTACAAATTAATGCTGAAGGACCCAAGAAATTAAATCTTAAAAAATAGAACTCTTAAAATTTGTTTTCAATAATTTCACTTCATTAATTTTAAAAATAAATTTATTATTCCCAAATCCAATTTTTATATATTTATATAAATTAGAGAGATTTAGGAAAATGGTTTTTTGTTTCTACTGTGTGTGGAAGGGGTTGGTGGGTACGGTCCGTCGAAAAATGGAAAATACCAAATCGACTTTTCGATTCGTTCTGACTGGCTAATAATGGAGCGTGTATGAGGAAAGTAAAAAAATAAAAAATAAAAAAGGAATTTGAACCCGACGTGAATCGAACACGCAACCTTCTGATCTGGAGTCAGACGCGCTACCATTGCGCCACGGATCCTCGCTTGCTTATGATGTAATGTTATTTTAATTAATTATTTAGGAGAATTAAGAATGTAGATATAAAGGTTTTAGAAACTTGGGGATGGTACATATTCGTTGTCCATAAAATTATTTCATACTATTACACAAAATGAAATATTAACAAAGAAAAAAATATATATTTACATTAATTTTTTGTTAGAATTGTTCTTTTAATTTTACCATTTTTAGATTTTGAAAAAATTAAATACAACATCTCATATATGCATAATAAACTCCATTAACCATGTGTTTATAGTGAAAGTAAAATATTAAAATATAAGAAAAATTTTCCTCAAAATTTGAAGTCCCATGTTAGTTTTACCCAAAAGAAAGAAAAATATGGAAGGTCACTTTAGCATCCTTCCCTAAAAACCATGGTTTTTAAATAGATATTAAATCATAAAAAATAACACCCATTTTGTTCGAAGTAAAAAATTTACAAACCATGAAATATATGTTCAATTAAACTATACGTGTATAATTTGTCTTTAAAAACTTATAGTTTTAATATAAACATTTTAATTTATACCCGTTAAAATCATTCTTTTTTATATTATGTACTTAATTTTTTATTATCCAATTTAAAACAAAATAATTTTTTATATCCTTTTGCTAATTACTATATAATTAATTAAATATTTAAATATTCTAGTGAAATGATTATTTTTATATATACGCGAGATAAAAATATATTTTAATAGCAATTGATGAACAATAAAATTGTACTTCCCTTTTATGCGAAAGCAAAAGCGGCATTTAAAAAATGGCACCAAAAAACAGAGGGATTTGAACCCGACGTGAATCGAACACGCAACCTTCTGATCTGGAGTCAGACGCGCTACCATTGCGCCACGGATCCACTTGCTCCTTTAGGTGAGAGCAATCGTATCTATTAAATCGTAATATATTGACAACAAGAACATTCGTTGCTAAGGAGTCAAATATGTATTTTCTGTAGTTAATTATGAAAGGAAATCGAGCAAAGTTCCATCAAAACCCCCAAAAAAAAAAAAAAAAGAAAAAGAAAGAAAGAAAAGGAAACTGAAGCAAACTACTCCTTCTTCTTCTCCTTCTTATGCTCTCTGACAAGCTTCCTTTTCATGTTCATAATTACCTTCTCATCAACCATATGATAAACTCTTTTTGATTTCGCCTTCATCCATTCCCACCCCTTGTTTATTCTCTCCTCATTCTTCACATAAATTGCCGGCACCGTCATGCCCACAACGACACCTTCAACAGTACGAAGAAGCTTTCTTATATACCCATTGTTGTGTCTGTTAATTACATATATATGTATATATACGGGTTGATTATATAGAGTTATTAAGAGAACTTTACCTAGGTAAAAAAGTGTTAAGATATCAAAGAAGCTTCCCACGTAGGCTACAAACCACAAGGCAACAATCGTCCTCACGAACAAAAACCATTCTCGTTCAGCACTCACCCAAAACATCCATCTTATTGTATCTTCAATAAGCTCTCGGCAATAATTTGCAAACTCAATGTCAAATTGCTCGCTAAGCTCCAATCTAGACAGCTTCTGTTCTTCTCTGCGCAACCAGAACGTAAGACTTTTCAATTCTCATTTTCCACATATATATAAAATATCATAAATGTGTGATGCCCGGACAAGGAAATTAATATAATAGTGAAGAAGTTGGTGTATAATATATATATATGTATATATTACTTTCCAAGAAGTCTCCTTATGTTCCCCCAAAGGAACAGTAAAATAACAATGGACATGTATAGCCATGAAACGACAGTAAGGAAGTTGAATTGATAAACATCCAGCAAAATCCATGTGGCGGTTGACACGACGAGAACCGTGAACGCCACCTTCTTTCTCCTCCATATGATTGCGTCTCTCACAATATCTGCACATGATACTTGTGTGATTAGTCAACTTGGAAATTCAACTACATACATATATATGTAGATGCAATTAAGAAAAACGTTGAAGGAGACCTGATTTGGGAGGTCGGCGATGCGAAGTACTATCAGACATGTTGAGGATGAGTGAAAATTGAGAAAGTAGGATGTGGAGAGGCTGAAGTTTTTTGTGGTTGAAGATCGAGGTGGATGTAGGGAGTGGAATTGTTGTTATATTTCCACGTGTGGAGGTAAAAAGCAACGTGGAAGCCATGCAGTCCAGGTTGCAGACACGAACATCTCTTGCATGGGTTTACTCTCTCTCTCTCTCTCTCTCTCTCTCTCTCTCTCTCTCTCTGTTTTTTTCCCGTAAATCAACCAAATAGTTTACGTGTGGGCTTGGGTATACATTTAGAAAACTACCCGTTTCAAAGAACGAGGCCTGATTATTTAAGAATAAAAAGGACAATAATTAAGGACTAATTAATCAGAATTGAATGATTAAATTAGTTTTAAAAAAGATTATGTGATTAAATTGGCCGAATCATGAAGTTGATACCTTTGTGATGGCACGCGTAAATCATCTAAATGATTTCACTGATGTAATCATAAATTTTGGGGTAATAATTTGCACACATCATATCGGTTCACTTAAAAACGAGCTTTTTCTCATTTTGTGTCCTAGAGACACATCTGAGAAACAGCTCCAATCCCCTGAGAACAAGCTCTTTCTCGTTTTCTTATGGCTTCAATTACTGGAGACATGTTGCGAGCTCCATTTACGACGGAGATGCTTTCTCTCTATAAACACGATGGTAGATGAATAGGGAAAGATGATGGTGGAAATATATGTTTTAACCCACAGTAATATGTTGAAGCCTTAAAAGTGAATCACGACTAAACATCATTATGAAAACAAGAATTCTGTTCTCAACTGTATTGCATTTGGGAGTAGCTCATACGGAAGTTGACCGCAGTGAGCAACTAATATAATAGATGTATATAATACAGTTTCCTTTTTGGGTAGAGAGTGAAAAGACCATAAAAGAGGAGAAAGAGTATCACCGGCAAGGACAGGGAGAACATCATCATCAGAACCGATTAATTACATTTCCTTATCATGGCCACCAACTCAGCATACAGAACATCTGGATGGTTAATAGTTGAATTTGAGTCCGGGACTGTGTACCATAATCTTAGGACAAAGGATAAAGAAAGTAAAAATTTAGTACCAGAAAAAGAGAATGGCAAGTCAAATTGAGTAGGAATGGTGCACCGATCTGCCGTATTGGCAGCCATGGCTCTTACGTAGAGCCAACTTCTGGCTGCCCATCATTTGCAGGCCCTACTGGGCCACTACCACGTTCTCACCACACTTCTCTCTCTCATCTATAATTATAGCATTAACTCCATTCTTAAGCTTTGTTCATCTTAAGATGCTGCATATATACCACTACTGCATATAAACAAATATAATTTGTTTATACATATATATATATATATATAGAGAGAGAGAGAGAGAGAGAGAGAGAGAGAGAGAGAGAGAGAGAGAGAGAAATCTCACTACCATATTCATAATCGTGAAGCCAATAGTGGGTCAGTTACTAGCCCTTAAAAACTGATATATTTTTTGAAAACTAATTACTTACATATATATATATATATATATATTCAATTTGGCAATAAAAAGTGAACCCACAACCAACTACTGAGGGGTCTCCCTCGTGGAAGACAGATTGTACATGTAGAAGGGAAGATTCGTTGACTTTGTTTAAATTTATCCACTTCATTGTCCAATAAATATATAAGCTAATATAAATTCTCTCGGTTAATATAAAATTATTATTGTCTAAAATCATATTATATTATATTACACAATTAGGATACGTAGATAGATCAGTTGATAAATTATAATATCATATAAAAAATTTTATTCTAAATTATGTAATGTTAGAATGTAAATTAGTTCAAATTTTCATTTTTTATCATATTTAATTATGAATTATCGATTGTTTGTTAAATTTTATAAATTACATGAAAATATAAATATTCTAAATTCGAGAATTCAAGATTTTTATAAAATATTTTTAATGAAAAAATGTGAGTGAAGAGTCTCACTAAATTGAATTGGTGCATGAATTTTAATGAATAGTGAAAATTCTTAATCTCTCCTAATATTTATCACACTTTAAAAATTCATGATTTAAATTGATATGATAAAAATTGAGATTTCTTATTAAATTGAGATTTCTTATTAAATTGTATTAATTTATCTTAAAAATTTTCATTTCAATTAGAATTTAATTATTCATCACGTACAAAAATTTTTACTAAATATCACAGTTAAATGGTTAAAAGGTTAAATTCATAATTGGTGAATTCATAAGTTCAATTTTTACTAAATGCATATCAATGAGATCATCTAATAAGTCCATTAGAATTGATTTTGTATCAATATAATCTTATTATCTATATGTAATGAATTCGTGCGATATATTCATTTCATAATACTAAAAGTTTATAAGCAAAAAAATAAATTCGTAGATTGAAATCAAATATATAGTATTTACAGACAAAAATTTTAGAGAAAAAAAATCAATATAATTCTAATTAAACACATTACATGTTTGTTTGGACTCAAACAAGTTGTAGCTGGATTCCAATGTAGAAATACGAATTAAACAGATTGAGATTGGATAGATATTCCTTCTCCAAGATAAGACGATCATTTATTTGATTTCTGTTTCTCATTTTTTTTTCGATTAACGAGCTTTTTTTTTGTTTTTTGGTAAATTATAGCTGTTACCCATTTCTTAAGATTTCAGCGTCGTCATCATCATTCTTTTTGGAAGAAATGAAAGGTGAAATTAATTAGTTTGGATAGGAGATGTTCATGGGATGGTACTTTGTTCATATTGAATGTATATTCAAGCAATATTTGTCTCCTGCCTTCTGCTTGCCGGCTTTATTAAACATACCCATCTGCCATTTCCATCACTTGTTTTTTATAATTAGATCTTGTCGAATACTCAGAAAGTTAAGATCAACAACAGGCAACCCAGATTCGTTGGTTAGTCAAAGAAAAAAAAAGGAAGGATTTTTATTAAAAGGAAAAAGAATAATTGGCGCCGAAATTAGAGGATTTTTTTCTCACCTTTATTTAGTTTTTTGTTTAATGAAAGAGTGAGTAGGAACAGTTTATTAATTTTAAATGGGTAAAATGAAGTGTTAAAGCTTAAAACAATGCTTAAGTTTGAAGCAATTATCATAACGCGGAAACGCGTGAAGTGGGATCAATAAGAAGGGAAAAGTAAAAAAAAAAAAAATCCAATTTTGATTCCATCCAACCAAACACTCCCCACTGACACTGTTGTTGCTTTCTCCCGCTTTTCTGTTGTTATAAAACCTGGTTTTGGTACTGTCTTGAACTGTAACCGGGAGTGGCAGAATCCTTGATCTACAGGTAAATCTATTTATGCTTATGTTTTTATCAAGAAAATTAAAGAGCGTGTGATCTTGATATCCCTCACCATTTTCCTTTTCTCTTACGAGAATATTGATCTAGTGGGTTCATGGGTTATTGTCATGTTTTTAACAGGGAGCAGTAATGGGAAGGGAAGTCATGCTCCTCCCGCTCATTTTTGGAGTTCTGGCTATTTTCGATGGCGTATCGCTGGTTAAAGCAGATGACCCATATAGGTACTACACATGGACTGTCACCTACGGCAATGTTTTTCCTCTTGGTGTTCCTCAGCAGGTAATGTAATACAATTTTGTTCTTTGGGGAGCAGAATCTGATGTTCTAATGAATGCCACGTGTTTGATGTATTGCTGAATCTAAAGTTAAGGTTTTGGTATTTGGTTTTTGAAGGTTATTCTTATCAATGGTCAGTTTCCTGGACCAAGACTTGATGTGGTCACCAATGACAACATTGTCCTCAACCTCATTAACAAGCTGGACCAGCCTTTTCTCTTGACATGGTGAGTTTTAGCTTTCTCTGTTACTAAAATCTTTGGATCTGCTCAAACTTGACTGGTTGATTTTGTTGTCACTCATATTTTCTTTGCCCACAAGATACAAAGTTCCTAAGGGGAGGAAAAACCTTATGGCTAGATTGCCAAGACGCCCATCTACTGAATACAAATCTATTTCTTATGTCCTCTTGAATCTTTATACTTTTGAAACTTCTGGAGTGGGTGTTATTTTTCTCAGTTCTTTTGGGGCCTTTGGCGCCTTTCTCCAAATCTGTGTGTCACTCTTTGTAGCTCATTT
This sequence comes from Carica papaya, assembly GCF_000150535.2. Next base: position 3,037,976 of record NW_019014686.1, read on the forward strand.
TATTATTTCCTAGTGACATGTAATTGGACTCTTTTGACATGGTTTATTAAGAGTTTATTCTGTTACTTTTAGGAATGGAATTAAACAAAGGAAGAATTCATGGCAAGATGGAGTAGTGGGCACCAATTGTCCCATTCCTCCAAACGCAAACTTCACCTACAAGTTTCAGACCAAGGATCAGATTGGTTCCTACACTTATTTTCCATCAACTTCAATGCATAGAGCTGCTGGAGGATATGGAGCTATCAATGTCTATGAGAGACCTAAAATACCAATCCCGTTCCCCAACCCTGAAGGAGATTTCACTTTGCTTATTGGAGATTGGTACAAGAGTACCAGCCATAAGGTAAGATTTCCTCTATATTTCTTCGAGGCTTCAGTAAATGATCAATTGAGCAAAATTTTTGTGCTCTTTTATACTCTTAGAATGGTTTATTTGTGTATTGTTGTTCTGATGCTTCTGAACTCCTCAGAATTTGGAGCTAGAGGTTGTGCTTCCAATTGTGAAGTAGGCTAGCATGGAATTGAAACAGAAATGCTAAATATGACCTTGTTTCTTGTAATTTGATTCCAATTTGCTATCAAAGATACAATCTTTGTCTGTGTTTTTATGAAAACTTGGGAACTTGGAAAGATGGTTGAAGTGGCTGTCTTAGGTCTCCTAGTGAATTTGAAATATCACCCATGATACTAGAACGATGATTCTTGGCTGCATGTTACATGTATGATGTTGCTCCTATGGATTTTTTGATATTCTTGCTGCACTCACTAAGGTATTCGGACATGTTTTAATCAGTATTTACATAATTCATCCCAATGTTTTCAGACATTACAGCAATATTTGGACTCGGGGAAGCCTCTCCCATTTCCTGATGGGGTCCTCATAAATGGTCAGGCCCATACTACATTTAATGGTGATCAAGGTAATATGTCGTTATATTTATAATCCTTGAATGATCTTAGAATTCTGAACTGTTTTTGGTCGTCCTGCAATGTCTTACAACTGCTTTTCTTTAATACTTCCAGGTAAGACCTACATGTTCAGAATCTCAAATGTGGGTTTATCAACCTCTTTAAACTTCAGGATTCAGGGCCATACTCTGAAACTAGTTGAGGTTGAGGGATCTCATACAGTCCAGAATATATATGATTCACTTGATGTACATGTTGGTCAATCTGTGGCCGTCTTGATAACCTTGAATCAGCCTCCAAAAGACTATTATATTGTTGCATCAACCAGATTTATGCGGCGTGTTCTTACTGCAACAGCTGTATTACACTACACAAACTCTCATAGCCCAGCTTCTGGGGCCCTGCCACCTGCTCCAGCAGGCCAGTTCCACTGGTCTATGATGCAAGCCAGAACTTACAGGTACTAAAATTTTAGAAGATTTGACCTTCCTAACATGTGTGAAAATTTTGTAATTTAAATAAACAAGGTATAAACACGTTCTTCTGAGGCTTAAAAGTTAATTATCTGATTTCAAGGTGTTAGGTTCTCTAATATCTGCCCTTTTCTGAGTATTGATTGATGCAGTTCTCTCTCGAGATGAATATCTGTCTAACCATAAAGAGAACTGGATTAGAATTAAGTAATCCGACTGATCCTTTTAACTTCTGTCTTAAAGGTGGAATTTGACAGCTAGTGCAGCCAGACCAAATCCTCAGGGCTCCTTCCATTATGGAAAGATAATACCAACAAAGACAATTGTATTGGAAAATTCAGCACCTTTGATAAATGGAAAGCAGCGTTATGCAGTTAATAGCGTCTCCTACATTAATTCTGATACCCCAGTAAAGCTTGCTGATTACTTTAACATCCCTGGAGTTTTCAGTGTGAATTCCATCCAAGCCCTTCCTTCTAATGGCCCTGCAACTGTAGCTACCTCAGTTATGCAAGCTTCTCTCCATGATTTTGTTGAAATTATTTTTCAGAACAATGAAAAGACCATGCAATCTTGGCACCTGGATGGTTATGATTTTTGGGTGGTTGGGTAAGTTTCTTCTTTTACTCTAGTTGTCCGTGCTTCTGGACATTGACATTTCTGTCTAATTCTTCCTGTTTGGGACATGCACAGTTACGGATCAGGACAGTGGACACCAGCCAAGAGAAGAATGTACAATCTGGTGGATGCGCTAACAAGGCATACTGCTCAGGTAATGTATCAAAGTTGTAAGTTTCATTCGTTCCAGCTCAAAGTGGACATGGCCATATTGTTAATCTTTTTAATGTAAAATTATAGGATCCTTCATCCGTCCTCTAAGGAGCCAAGCTTTTGCTTTAACATGTTTTCATAGAAAACCTACAGTTCTAGTAACTTGGATCAATTGATTTCCATTTCTCCCGACTCTCAATTCCAAATACTATCATAAAAAATCCTCATAACTATTGGATTTGTTATAGGAAATGTCTCTGTTTCCAGTTCTTCAAGATTCTTGCTTGCTTCTTGTTCACTTCACTGATTCATGTTACTTGTTTGCAGGTCTATCCACAATCTTGGACCAGTATATTGGTTTCCTTGGACAACCAAGGTATGTGGAACATGAGATCTGCAGTATGGGACAAGCAGTATCTTGGACAACAGTTTTATCTCCGGGTATGGAATCCGGTCCGGAGTCTGGCCAACGAATATGACATTCCTCCTAATGTTCTGCTCTGTGGACGAGCTCTTGGTCGGCATTCTTAGTTTGGTAACAATATTTATGCGGACTATATATAGAGTTCAAGTCATGAGAGTTTGACTGAGAGAAAAAAGATCACAGGGAAGATTAGAAAAAGAAGGGATGAAATAGAAACAGAAGAGAGAAAAAAAAAAGTAAGAATTGTCAACATTTGGCTTTAAAAAACTGGCTTCTGCTGGGATTCTGCTCAATGATTATGCATGAATTCTTATATCTCTCTCTGTCTTTTTCTTTTTTTTTTTTGGGTGTGGTTTTATCATTTCATATTATCGTGTTTACTCAAAGAGTCTGTGTAAATAGTCATTATTTCGATCAGTAATGTCATAGTTCAAACTTATTGCTAGTAAAAGTCAGATTGCAGAACAGATTGAGGTTTTGATTATGAGCTTTGATCAAATTATTCTGATGAGAGGGATGATCAACTATTGAAATCAACATTGGTAATGAGATGAAAATTGTTTCAAAATACCAGCACAGTATCCTGAGATTACTAAAAGCAGTAATGTTGGCTCTGTGATTCTTCTCCAATTCAATCAGCCTCCTTGCATCAGTCACAACAGACACAAGGAAGAAGAAGATCATCATTGAGGCGACTTTCATGATTAATGCTTGATAAACCTGAAAAAAAGAAAAACACAATTTAATTGCATGCAGTAAATTATGATAATAATATTTGTAAGTGCATATTTTATATTATATTATATTATTATATATATATATATATATATATGTAATATATATCATAATATTTAAATCTTAATTAGACTGTATTTAAAATTTAATAACATATCATAGTCCACGCTCATAACCTTGTTAAATGCAATGTGTTAAGAGAAATAATTATGATAATAAAAATTTATTTTTATTCTTATTAATGGATCATATTTCTATTAGAGAACTTATTATTTATATTATTATTTTATGATTGGTAATATATATATCATTTAATTAATAAATATATGAATCTAATTAAAAAAAATATTTCAATAAAATTACTAATTGATAAAGCAAATTAAAAACATAATGAAGGCTTTAATGTAACACCCATTAATTTTATCATTTTTATTATTATTATTATTAATTATTAATTTATTTTATTTAGTTTATTTTGTAATTATTAAATTTTAATTGATTGATTTAATTTAATTTAATAAAAATAAAAATGATAATAATGATAAAATTGGGTAAAAATATTATTTGGATTTAATTGAAATTGATTTTGGAAAAAATGGGTGAAAATTTGGATTCTAGGGGTATTTTTGAAAAGAAAATCGAAAACCGGAGGTCAAAACGTAATTTAGAAAAGTTGTGCCCCGTCAGCGCCATGTCAGCAGCCACGTCAGCGGCCCATTCAGCAGCCCTGGCCAACCAGGACCTGCTGCGTGGCAAGGCCACGCCGACCCGGGAACGGGCCACGTGGGCGATCCGCGTGTGCGCGATCGGACGGTCCAGATGCGTCCCCGTGCGCACGGACGACCCAGATCAAGCATGCGCACGGACGGCCCAGATGCACGCGCACGGACGACCCAAATGCACGCGCACGGACAACCCAGATTTAATCCAAATTAAATCGCGATCGAACAGCTCAGATTAAATCAAGATGGACGACTGTGATTAAAAGGCAAAGGGTATAAATAAACCCCCCACACCTGACCACAAAAACCCTAGCCGCCAGCCCTCGTCGGAGAAGACGAACCAGACGCCGGAGAAGCCGGCCGCCGCCACCCGCTGTCGCACCGGGGAGTTTTTCGACCGCCGATCGAGGTAAATTTCATACTCCCGGCTCGTTTTTCAATGCTGAGTTCCCCTGTGGCCAAATCGGAGCCAAACTCCCGGCTAAACGGCCGAAACTCAGCGGCGCCGCCGCGCCCCTCTTCAGTTTTTGCCTCCGATGAGGCCCTTCCCGGCCTCCGTTTGATACAATTTTTATATCACCGTGATCACCATTCTTTTCTCTACAGGTTGATCGGAGCCAAATCACCAAAACACAAACCTCGCCGGAGAGCCGCCGCACCCGAGAGTACCGCCGTCGGTAAGCTTCGATTTTTCGTAATTTTTTTGGCCCCCCGAGGGCCCTAGGGTTGTTTTATCGCAGGGACTGATGTAAGTGTGGCCAAATCGGCCAAAAACGGCCAACCCGAGCGAATCACGCCGCAA
>NW_019014686.1:3043050-3053245 GCF_000150535.2 Carica papaya
GCGTGACTTGATGATGGTGGCTAAAGAAAAAGGAATAAAAAGTTATGTGAATTGGTAAACGAATAATGTGGACAGCTTGACTAGGTATCTTGGGAGATGGTGGACGGACCGAGTCCGTAGGGAACCCTATCGGGAACGTGGTTTCTCATACCGGACGGGGTATGGAGACCTTATGTGTTTTGGCGCCCATACCGGACGGGGTATGGGGACGGCCCTGGAATCAGGTTATAAATGTTAAGGGTTCACGGGTAGCGGGACTCCTATGGATCCCCATGGATACTAGTAGGCTGGTAAAGAGGAATTATGTTGTTTAAAGATTGAAATGCAAACGCGTGATAAATGTTGTATTATAAAGTCTATGTGATAACGTGATGATGATAATGTGTTGCTTGTGTATTGTTTTATGGATCTCACCTGGTAAATGGAAAGTAAACATTTTTATGAACAAATGGGTTTATTACAAATTATGCTCCATTGGTCGTTTTTGTTTTCTACCCATCCTTACTCCTGTGACAGTGAGGTAGAGTGATGTCTTTAATGGGTTAGTGTAGCTCACTTCTTACTTAACCATTTCAGATCAGGAAGACGTGGTTCCCGAGCCCGTTCCGCAGGAAGACGGCGAAGGGGACGCCTGAAGACTCTGTAGTTATATTTATAGTTTTTATTTTCGAGTTTCTCTTTTAATTAGTTTGTTCTTTTATACTTTGAGCACGTTTTTTGTTTTAATGTAAGGAATATTAATCAAAAATTTTATTATGCTTTCGCATTTGACCTTTTTAATACAAATATTTCATTTTAAAATTCCGGAATCGTTACATTTAAATTCTAGTCAAGCACTCTTTTACGAGGAAGAAGAGTCATACATAACACATAATATATATATATATGTATGTATATATAACAAATGAGATTAGTAGGAATTTTGCAATAATCACGTGACCGAAATTTAATTCCACATGGTGGAATGGAATTTCATAAACTTGGTTAATGATATTTTGCACATATCATGTTTAAATTTTAAACGTTGACTATTTGTTAACTTGTTATATATATATATATATATGTATATGTATATTATACATATGCATGTGTGTATGAGATCTATTATTGGGATCCATTCTAATGTGCAATGACTTACCATGAAAACGAGTATGTACAATTACAAACGCACACCATCTCATATGTATGTATATATGCATACATTTCTCATGCAGGGTTAGAGAATTTTACATGCAAAAACAAACACAAAGGTGGAAATTTTCAAAAAATTCTGAAAAATTTACAGTTTAATAATGGTTAAAAATTAAATAATTAAACTGAATAATTAATATATTTATTTTTTTATAAGACGTCGTTGATTAATATTTATATTATTTAATTAGTAAATATAAAAATTAAAAATAAATACTATTTGATTTTCTATTGGGTTGTAAATTAATTAATTTTTATTAATTTTTTATGTGCTGAATTAGCTAGTTTTGAGATTCACAATTATTTTTAAATAAAGAAAATAGATAAGCTTCGTCTTCATTAAATTTCACATATAATATTTATATTGTGAGCTGGAAACAATCAACTATTTCTTGAAACTTTGAAAGTTGTGGATGTACGTAAACTAACGAGTATGAAGTAGCAGGATTTGCTGGATCTTGGTTTTCAAAGAAGAAGAAGAAGAAAAACCAGGAGTTTCTTATTTTCATGCGAACTAACCATCTTTCCCTAATTTCTTATTATATATTATTTATGTGTATATATATGTCCTTTTTGTTGAAGTAAACTCATCACGCTCACATCCAGTTCCTCTACGCGTTTAGTTCCATTACTTAAACTAAAAAATCAAGTTGGAGTTTTCCATTAAATGACGATCCGTTCTTGGCTGCGCCATCCGCGCTTCTTCAGATCTTTCTTCCTTCTCAGGTTCCCGCCGACGAGTTTAAGTAGAAACCAATTTTGAAGTCAAATCGATAATTATGTATTTTAAAATTAATTTTCTTCTGTATAATAATATTTTTTAATCAGAGCTCCAATGGAGAAGCATGTTAAGTTAAGCATTAAGTGCGCCGCAAATGACCTTCTGCTTGCATGGCTGTCATGGCTATCTCCCTCACCGCTCCTCTATCTTCTTTCTGTATATAAATAAAATCCGTTCTCCTTGTTTCTCATCCCACATTTTCCTGGAAAAGTGGAATTTACTAGACTTTTTACTTGCTATCTTCTGGTATGAGTAAGTAACTGAACAAAAAGCAGAGTAATCTGTTTTAGCTCTGTGTTTTCCTTGTGAAATTCTTGGAGCAGAATATCTGAATTTGGAGAAATGAAGCGAGATATTTCAATTCAATTTTTAGTTGGGTTAGTGGGTTGGTTGAGTTTTTTTGTATGGGTGAATAATGCAGAAGATCCATATAGATATTACGATTGGGCAGTTACATATGGTACAATTGCCCCTCTTGGTGTTTCTCAAAAGGTTGATTCTTACTTCTGTCCCACAATTTCCCTGTTTTACCCTCAAAAGCTTATCACATAATCCATTGTTGGCTTCCCATTTTTACAGGGAATCCTGATTAATGGAATGTTTCCTGGTCCTCCAATTGAAGCAGTCACCAACGACAATTTAATTGTGAATGTTATCAACAAATTGGATGAACCTATTCTCATTACCTGGTTAGTTTTTGCTCTCAATTTGTGAAATTCTTTCTTTAATGGGTCTGTTTTGTTGTAGAATTAAAATTAGTGGGTTGATTTGAATTAGGAATGGGGTTAAACAGAGAAGAACTTCATGGCAAGATGGAGTTCTGGGAACCAACTGCCCAATCCCTCCAAATTCAAACTGGACATACAAATTCCAGTTGAAAGATCAGATTGGAACTTTCACATATTTCCTCTCAACTTTAATGCACAGAGCTTCTGGTGGGTTTGGAGCTCTCAATATCAATCAACGTTCTGTCATATCAATTCCATATCCCACTCCTGATGGAGATTTCACACTACTTGTTAGTGATTGGTTCAATGCTGGCCACAAGGTTAGTAACAAATATATTCATCATCAATTCATGATCATATTCATCTCCCTTCCTCACTTGCAAATTTTTAAATTTTCACCAACATATAGAGTTTTATTCTTGATGTGCCAAGGAATTACAAAGACAACTAGACGCAGGCAATCCTCTTCCGAACCCAGATGTCCTTCTCATCAATGGTGTTCAGAAATCTTTATCCTTTACCGGTATAATAGGTAATAATTATAGATGTTTTAGTACTGTCTTTTTAGCTTTGAATTTTCCATAAATGTAACATGTATATCAATGAAATGTTTCAGGCAAAACCTACAAGTTTAGGATCTCAAATGTTGGAATTGCAACATCAATCAACTTCAAGATCCAAGGCCATACCATGACACTTATTGAAGTTGAAGGAGCTCATACTTTGCAAGAAGTTTACGAATCACTCGACGTTCATGTTGGCCAATCTGTGACAGTCTTAGTTACCTTAAATGGAAATCCACAAGATTATTACATTATTGCTTCTTCACGTTTCACAAAGCCAGTCTTCACAGCTACAGCAGTTCTTCATTATGCTGGTTCTAATACTCCAGTCTCGGCCCTCCCTCCTGTCGATCCAAATTTCAGACTACATTGGTCTATGAAGCAAGCTAGAACAATTAGGTACTACACCAATTAATCATTTTTCTTTTTTACTATATATTTTACACAAGTTTTTAGAATAATTGATCGTAATCTACAACTCATTTATAAAGTTAATTTGTACTAATTTCTCATTTCGTTTCAACAAGGTTGAACTTGACAGCAAATGCAGCTAGGCCTAACCCACAAGGGTCATACCATTATGGGACTATACCGATTGTTAGGACACTTATTTTGGCCAATGCAGCAACTAAGATCAATGACAAACTCCGATATACTGTTAATAGAGTATCGTATGTAGATCCAACGACACCATTGAAGCTTGCTGATTGGTTCAACATCTCCGGTGTGTTTAACTTTAACACAATTAAGGATACTCCAACTGCCGGTCCTTCATTCCTTGGCACCTCAGTTATTGGAGTCATACTTCATGATTTTGTCGAAATCGTCTTCCAGAATTATGAGGATACAGTCCAATCTTGGCATACTGACGGAACTAGTTTCTACGTTGTCGGGTATGATTCTAATCTATTCAGTATCCGATTAGAATTAGATCACTCGTATTTCTTGGATTAAACACTAATTGATATGAATTTTGTTGTACAAAAATTTCAGATATGGTAATGGAACATGGACACCTTCCATGAAAAAACGTTACAACTTGGTTGATGGTATTAACAGGCACACAGTTCAGGTAAAGACTGATCTCTTTTTTTCAAAAACAAAATTATTTTAGTACAAATATTTGTTTTTTTTTTCAAAAAAGAAAAAGAAAAATTGGGTTTGTGGATTTGGCACTAACAGATTATGTATATGTATACGTATGTGTGGTGTATGTATAGGTGTATCCAAAATCATGGACGGCTATATTGGTGGCATTAGACAACAAAGGAATGTGGAATTTCAGGTCTCAGAATTGGTCAAGAAGGTACCTTGGCCAACAGCTGTATGTGAGAGTTTGGAACGACGAGCGCAGCCTGTTCACGGAGACTGATGTGCCGCCCAATGCGCTATTTTGTGGAAAAGCTAAGAAGCCTTAAAATATATATATATATATATAATATTTTCTTTCATTTTTCTAATTAAAATTTTAATTATTATTCTTTTGAATGTTGAAAATTTCAGTTACTAAGGGGTGACTGTTTGTCATTTGGTCTAAGAAATGTATTTTTATTTATTTTTTTAATGTTTATAGGAAGAGTCTGCTTCTACAATCACTGTTCTTAGATCTAACTATATTATAGTTCACAAATAAGAAATTCCCATTTCAATAATCTCATCTGATATTAATATTCAATTCTTCATCTTCTTCTTCCTCCTCCTCCTCACAAAATATATATGTATAAATATGTTAATGGGTATATGCACATACTGGGTTCGACTGGAATGGAGATGGGTTTCAGCCCATTGTGTATATAGATATATATATATATATATATTTACTTCGATTTATTAGCTGTTTGAAATTAGGAAGATTTTTTAAATTTGGTTTTATACTCACCTCACTGAGTTTCCACTTAGATAGAACTCAATTCAACTAGCTGCAATGAGTTTGAGGAAGTAAATTAATATGCAATTGATCAAAATTAATCACCTAATTAATATTCCCCATTTCACCAACTAATCTCGGACCTTTGATACATTATCTTTAGGTAACACACCTTAAATCACACATTAGAAAAACAAAAAAAAAAAAAAAAAAAAAAATAGAAAACTTGAATTAACCTACAGCCATGTTCATATACCAGACCCCTACATACCCACAATGGAAATGTCAAAAAAAAAAAAATTCTAAAAAAAAAAAAAAACTCAAGATTAGCATATGAACGTAATGAAATACTAAAATCATACTAGAATAAAGTGGAAAAAGGCAAATTGAAGGCTCCTCCTATAATGGATATGCACCATTAGTTGTTGAAAGATCAGCCCAAGAAAAGGCAGGATTGTTCCAGGTGTAACCCAGTTCAGTTGGAGCCATTGGAGCTGACTCCAATGTGTATGATGATGAAGAAGACGAAGTTGAAGATGAAGAACAAGCCATATTGCTGAGATGAACCGCTGCTGAATTATCGTTGTAGTAAGTACTTGCTGATGATCTGAGCCTCTGATACAGTTCTTGAATCCCACTACTGGTCTGTTCTTCCCCAGATAAAAACCCGTTTTGTTGGGTCTGATTTTGACTAGGGTTCTTCCACAAGGAGCTGGAAAGACCTAGAGAAGGAACCTGGCTAAGTGGGTCAACACCCAAGGGCTCGAGAACTTAGCACAGCAGCAGCTGGTTCAGTACTTATCATGGGTGAATGTGATCCAATAAAACCCACCTCCTCCTTCACACTGCTAACTTGGTTGGATAATAATGTAGTAGTATTAGGGTTTTGAGGTTGTCTAAGCAAGGCTAGAAGATGGGAATTGTGTGGTGAGGCGGTCCATAGAAAAGGAGTTGATGGAAGCTGATCGTGATCGAACCCATTTGCAAGACCGCCTGATCTTCCAATCTCAGAAACCACGGATTTTAACTTGGCAGCTGCATTTGATTTTGTAATGGAAGTTGATAAAGTGGTGTTCTTGTTCTTCCTGCATCCACCTCCAATGGGAACATTTCTCAAGGCGCCTCCTTTAGTCCAGTAACGACGACAAGTTTTGCAGAAATGGCGAGGCTGAGTGAGATTATAGTTGTTGTAGTAGCAGAACTTGGTGTTTGAAGAATCACATCTGGGGCACCTCAAGTTTTGGTTTTCGGAGGTTGTGGAATTAGAATTAGTAGTAACAGAAGTAGTAGTAGTACTGCAACTATTATTTACAGTGGTAACTGTTGTTGTAGCTCCAGAGGAAGAAGAAGAAGAAGAAGAAGAAGAAGAAGAAGAGGGAGAAGGAGAAGAAGAAGGGGAAAGAGCGGCTTCTAAAATGGTAGGATTAAAGGATATCTTGTGCCTGTGATGATCTAGTCCTCCATTGATAAGACCAGTAGCTCCCAAGAGTTCTTGAATCATCTTTGAACCTAGATCTACTAACCACAACAATCTAAAAACAAGGGGAGAATGTTATTGGGTTTAGAGGAGAAAAGGTAAGAGATGGAGAAAGAATGGAGGATGGGGAATGGAGATGCTTTAATATAGATGTAGTAAGTAAAAAAAAAGTAATGGATGAATACATATATATATTTAGTGTAAAAGAAAAATAATAATTAATACCCACTAAAATTTTACATCCCTAAATCACTATTTGTAATTGAACCACACACACCCATGTTCATTAGGAGAAATGTATGATTTAATAGATTCTATGAATATAAATATATATTTTTTTTTAAAAAAAAATTTATAATTATGTTTCTGAAACAAGTAATAATTTGGCGTGAGAGAGAGGTGGAGGAGACACCGTATAGTTTCCTTACAAGATAATGTACGGGTGTATTGAGTAATTTAGAGGGTATTGACCACATTGTATCTCCATTTAATTATTTGAGTTTTTTTATACTGTAGAAACCTATATATATATATATATGTATTATGATGATGGGTGTATATATATATATGTGTGTGTATATATATATATATATATATATGGATAAAGGAGTGAATTAATGATGTGTGGAGTAGTGGGAGAATATATACGAATGATGGGTATATAGTTAGGATGATTAGGAGACGGGAGGTAATCACGTGGGAAAACGTGTAAAGTTCGAGGGCCCCACTTCGCATTTGTCCGAGACTTGTGGCTTCAATCTTGCTCTCAACCCCCTCGCACGCTCTCATTCACACGTGCGAACCTCTTCAATTTCCAATCAAATTAATTTATAATTAATCTATTAGGAGAAATTAACAAAAGGGATTAATAGAGAAGAAGATTCCCATGACTCATAAACAAGATTAGGGCAAGGCATGCGAGTGAAGAGAAATTAAAGAAGAGATTTTTTAACCAAATAATTACGAAATTAATCGAGTAAAATTACAGTCGAATAATTTTAAGTTAAACACAAACATGGGTTAGGATTAAACCAATTAAACAAGAGTTTCACGAGACTAAGTTTTGATTTGACAAAACAATCATAAAAGAATTTTGTTCACACTTGAAGATGAATGAACTTCATGATCGTGAGGGTAAATTTGGATTTCATCAAAAGATCCAAAAAAGAAAACCTCCCCGGCTGGTACTGAAACTGAGACCATAAACCTATTCTCATATTGAAGAGACAGACAGAGAGACTGTGTATAAACACACACACATATGTATATGTATATGTATATTATATAAGACAATTTAGAAATCAAGTTGATGTAATGTAATTCTTATCTGTTTCCCACCCAAAAAAAATTGCTAATAATGGGGTGGCAGGAATAGTTTTGAAGTATTGTGAGTGTGTGGAATTAAGTTGAAGTAGATAATATAAAAGAGATAGAAAGAAAGAAAGGAAGGATTGTAATTGAATGAGAAGGTTAGGAGGGATGAGGGGTCTACATGTCTCATACTTTAGGGGACAATTGGTCAATCATAATCTTGGTCTGGGGATTGTTGATTATCTTCAACTTAATCTTTCTCTAAATTTTAATCTTACCTTAATAATCCTAATTAATCATTCATAATCTTTTAACTCTTCTCCTTTCGTTTCTCATTATTGCTACCCTCTTGGTAGTTGAATCATGGACCCAATTTACTATCAATTACCATCTTTTTTTTTTTTATTTTTATTACTAATTAAACCCAACTAAATTTATCAAACACTTTAATTCATTTCAAAACATTAAAATACAATGTCACATTTTATAAATAATTATTTTATACTAATCTTTTACGACATAATATCTCTCATAAGTGATTATTCTACATTGATCGTGTTATTAACATGAGTATTCTTAATAAGATTAACTTGTATCTTATACTTGGTGTTAAAACTACGGTGCATAAGCATATATATATTTGAGTAAATTATCATGTCACGAGTTATGGACGTAATTGGTTTGTATCAAATTCATTGGAAGATTGATGGGTTGGAGTATGTGTGATGAAATGAAATGAAATATTAAAGGAAGGTTGTTGGATGAATGTTTATGACATGAAAGTAAAAGCTGTGTAAATCAACATGAACACGATCAAGTTAGTTGTTGGAAGGGAGACAAAGTTGATGAATTTGACAAATGATTTGTGTTTATGATCTTAAAATTTCTCCAACAATTATAAAAAGAAAGGTTTTCCTTTTAAATTATTATTTTTTACAAAAAAGAAAAAAAATGCAAACCGAGAAAGATTTTTAATTTTTAATTTTTTTAGCTTAAAAATAGTTGGGTCGAGTTTTTACATTTAGATTATACGGTCTAACATTGATATTTTTTTAAAAAAAGTTTTATCGTTATCAATATAATAGAATTCATGATATTTTAATGAATTTTGGTGAGAAAGATTTTTAAAGTTAGTTTGTAACGATCCCGGAAATATCCAAATGAAATAAAATATAATTAAAATGTGGAAGCGTAATAAAAATTTAGGATTTACATTCTTTACACAAATAATTTAAAGTATCAAACAGTGTTACGAAATTCACTATTTTGAAAGAAATACAAGAAATAAGGAAATAAACGAAAAATAAAAAAATCTACCATCTACTCGTAATTCTCTTGCGGATCGGACTCTGAAATCTGACCCTCTTGATTTGAAATTATTAAATAAGGGATGAGCTGCACTAGATCTGTAATGGCCTCGAAAATTAAATGAAGATGTATGTATTAAAAATCTTAAATGCGGAAGCGTAATAAAAATTTTTTGATTAACATCCCTTACACAATAACAAAAAACGTATTCAACGTATGAAAGAATAAACTAACTAAAAGAGATACTCGAAATAAAAACTATAAATAGAACTATAAAATCTTTAGGTGTCTAACTCGCCGTCTTCCTGCGGAATGGGCTCGGGAACCCCGTCTTCCTGATCTGAAATGGTTAAGTAAGGAATGAGCTACACTAGCCCAGTAAAGACATCATACTATTTCACTGCCACAGAAGTAAAGGTCGGTAAAAAATAAAAATGACCAATGGAGCATAATTCATAACAAACTCATTTATTAACATAAAAACTTTTACTGTTCACTTACCTCGGTGAGATTCATGAAAATAACATATGAAAACAATAACATTATAACCATCATAAAATCATATCGACTTTGTAACAGAACACATGTCATACTTTTGCACTTCAATAATCAGACAACAAATTTCATCTTTTACCAGCCTACTAGTATTCATGGGGATCCATAGGGGGTCCCCGCTATACGTGAACCATTAACATTAATAACCTGATTCCAGGGCCGTCCCCATACCCCGTCCGGTATGGGCGCCAAAACTATAAACCTCAATACCCTGTCCGGTATGAGGGTGAAACGGGCCGTCCCTATACCCCGTCCGGTATGAGCACCAAAACACATAAAGGTCTCCATACCCCGTCCGGTATGAGAGACCACGTTCTCGGTAGGGTTCCTTACGGACCCGGTCCGTCCACCATCTCCTAGGATATCTAGTCAGGCTGTCACATTATCTACTTATCAATTCACATAACCTTTTTG
>NW_019014686.1:3060387-3089600 GCF_000150535.2 Carica papaya
ACAGAATCCTATGAAGGATTAATTCTCTTTCACAAATTAGATTTGATTGCGTGATTAACTTTGCTTATACCATATTTCTACCATGATTAGATCCACTCCAACAACTTCCACGAACAAATCCAAATTCTACCATAATTTTCAAATCTGCAGTGTCTCCTTCCGGACATTGTTCTTCTTTTAAGATGAAAAAACAATACTATAATCCCAATTCTTGGTAATAAAGTAAGGAGAAATGTGGACTATCAACTTGACTACCTCACAAGCTTTTTCTGTTTTAGATATTTGGAATTATTTATTTTCTACTTATAAATGCTTTATTTTTTATATTACATTTGGTAATACAAGTACTAAAATAATGACTTAATTTCTGTACTTTTTTCATCTGTTTTAAATTAATTTTTAATTAAATAAATTTTTATATATTTTTTCTAAAATTTTTAATTTAATTTCTCTCGGTCATCAGCCGTTTTTATTGTTAAATTTATTTACACGTAACACCTTCTAATTAGTCCAAATAATAATTAGATACTATATCAAATGATACATAAATTAGTCTTTCAAATTATTCAACTTAGCACCTCTTGCTTAAAATACTAACTTGATACCACTTGATTATCACTTATTTAATAGCACTATAGTCACATTAACCAAAACAAAAGAACACTACTTTCTTGTTTGCCGAGGTGCCTTGGATCAATTTCAAGTCGTGATACGAACCCTTTAAACACAACATCACATACATAGAAAAAAAAAAGAGGCACAGCTGATTACTGATAAATTTAAATCACTATAAAAAATAAATTTCATCTTGCAACTACAACAATAACAAACAAATAAATTCAGTTTTTTGACGAAATATATTCATCCAAAAAATAATTTAGAGCTATATTAAAATTAAGAGACATTACTATGTCATTCTAATTTAATAAATGTAAACAATTGACACAGTGATCTAGTTATTAAAATTCTAAGACTGTACTTAAATATCACGAACTAGAATTTTAATAAAAATGTAGAGTTTATCACTTTGTGAATGTATCATTGATTAACGGTGATTAGATCACAATATTTTATACAACATTTCTAAAATTTGACTTATTATGTTTGGTGGGACTATTCTCTTAGTTGGAGTAAGTACAACAAGTTGATATTCAACCTAATTTATTATTTTAAAAAAGAGTTGGTGAATATAAAATTTTCTTCACCATGGCTGCTCAGCATATGCAGAACCCTACAGATAATTTCAAACACGAACTTCATTTGGAATTAGCATAATCACTTCTAATCTCAGCTTTTAATGGAAAAAAAAACATCTATATACACAGACACACACACACACACTATAATGCTCCTGCCATACCATATAATTCATTTCAACCATGCCTCGTCAAACTACCAAATACAAATGTCTGACCATGAGAAATCCTGCTCGATCTTAAAAGCACATCAGAAGCATAAATCTTTTCCTATTCAATCAATATAATTTTAATGGACACCCTGCCTGCATCATCATGATCAAGTTACAGATTATTCATCCTTTGTAAAGGCATCAGGCCTGTTGTGCTATTCTACTATCTCCTTACACATTGATGCCTAAAAATGTCACGAATAACTCCCATACAAGGAAAAATGACACTAGCACATGGAACACTGCGAGTTAGGTACATAATTGTTGGTAAACAGAAAGGTTGTGCAAATGAAGGCAGTCACATTGAATCAAGAATTCAAGAATCACCTGTGGGTCCCTTTTGAAAAACTGATTAGCAAATCACTGAACAGTACCTTGTCTCATGAAGGAAATTAATACTAAGAAAGCGAGAATGGTGTTAGGGTGGTAGTGGCTGTCACCTCCATTCATCAATGGTAGATTACTTTATTCTAGCATAATGATTGCTATCAATTTGAATAGCATATGTTAATTGTTATTTTATACTTTTCTCTCATTTGGAAGACTGTGCCATACCTAATGGTATCAAACTAAGCATCCACAAAAGTATTTAAGACGTAAAGAAAATGAAGGATTTGGCTCTGTGAATTACTTCACCTGTGTTTGGAGTGAGGGAAGTGGTGGAAAAAGAAAAGTATGAGTAACTCAGAATCACCAGTTTGGATAAAAAAAAAAATTAAAATATAATAACATAAATGGATGTCGGGAAAGAAAGAGTTCAAAGTTTTAATTAAACATTTTCCTTCCTTTTCCTCTAAAGACCCCTTCTTTTCCTTTCACTTCCTGTTCTAATTTTTATTTAACCATGAGATTAGTCACTAGGAGCTTATCCATTTTTCTTAAGAATCTCTAGAATAGGAAGAATTATCAGAAAGGTAATCTATAACTTGTTCGGTTCAGAGTCTTCAAGTTTTACATGAAGTAAGCAGATGCTTCGAACATTTCAAACTTTTTTTTTTCTCTGGGGACAGATGAAGATCAAGTTCATCAAAGGAAATCTACTTAAGCACAAAAATACCCGCTAACCAAAGACCAAAAAAGAAGCTAAAATTGAAGACTTGTCCTTCGAATAGAGGAAATAGCACAAGTTCACAAATTTCTATCAGATATAAGGGTTTGCAATCTTCTTCCATCCTGGAATCTACAGTTCATACCTACATCCCCAGTAAATAAGAACCAAGAGACCATACTAATACATAAATATATATATTCAAAATGAAACTAAAGTCATTCATGAGGCACCAAGGCTGTCCGACCCCTGTACAAAATATATACTATTGCACCGAGTTAATCAAAACCTCTACAATATCCATTAATTCTTTCTTCTAATCTATCCCCAAAAGATTTTAATAATAAATGATTCAGACCAAGAAATGTCAGAAGCATATTATAAAAGAATTTTAGTGGTTTCCGTTTCAGATGCTATGCAAGCTATTCCTCAGAGAAAAGCACCAGCAAAAATGGCATCCACCTCAGATACAGTATTTGGAATAGCCGTTGAAACTTAAAACCTTCAACACATGGCTAACCTTTAAATACATAGCACAGCTTCTTGTTTATCGGGTAAAGCAAATAGCTTTCTCCAACCTAGAAGATGAAGTTGGCAAATATGTCATTATCATCAAATAATCCATGAAAATTCCCTGAACCTGATGATTAGCTTTCATTTGGTTGTGATTGGCAGACAAAACTATTCAAGGAATCAGACTCCTTCAAGAATTATTATTTAAATAACTCCAAGTATTATAAAATGATAACAATAACACTACAAAAGAAAAAAGTAACGGACTCCTCTGACTCCAGTGAGGATAGATTATTCTGTTTTCCTTTTCAAAATCCACAAGGCATTACACAGCAATCACATCCAAAAACAGTAAGCTTTCACCCTAAATAGCAATCAGGTCCTTGAGTTAATTTCTAGTGGGTCATACGCACATTTTGCAACCAGAGAAGTACTCTAGCAATCAGTGATCTCAACCCCCAGGAGAAAAGAGACTAGGTATCATAATATGCAGTAATCGAATAGATGAAAGACATACTCGATCTGAACGCCCAAAAATTGAGATGAATTTGTGATCTCAAAACTCTGACCAACTGCTCGATTGCAATTACTTGAAAGCCACATCCAGCTAGCAAATTAGTTTTTGAATTCTTTTGGAGTTATTACGGCATTTGCAGATGATTTTTGAATGAGGCAAAATGATTTCACTTGAACAGCACAAGCACTTTGGTTGGTCCCTCATGGGAGTTACTAAATCTCAAAATGTACAGGCAAGTGTCTTCCTTATTGTGACTGGAGGACTATTCGATGCGAAAATTGGGATCAACAGCAGAATTTAAAATCTCGCATATACATTAATAATTAGAAACTCAAAATTCTAAGTAAATCTTCCTTACTTGACCTGCACTCCAAAAGAGAGTGAAAACCAAGATAATCGGGGTAAATATATTAATTACAACGTCACGAGAAACACCTTGATAAGGTAAAATTGATTCAAGAAAAGTATTGATGAAAATGTCATAAATTACTTTGATAAGTAAATATTAATTTTCCATTCAACAAGAAGGTTGAAGAAAATCTCAATAGTTAAAATTAAAACTTTATAATTCTATTATTCTCAAAACTTCAATTGAATAAAGCTGTGAACTGATGACTTATTTATAGGGTATGACATGTGAATAATAAGAAAAATAATCTCCTAAATTAATTACAAAATTACATAAGAAAATAAATATAAAATAGAATAGAAAACTTGCAACAATTAAAATAATTATTTTTTAAAATATGATAAATATGATCTCCTTATGAAAAAATCTTTTTAAATAGAAAGATCTTAATATCATTGTGACTGATTTAGGATAAATAATTGTAGAAGATTAAGGCCCCCCACAATCTTTCCAAAATCCATGAGATTCAATCTTCTATTAAGGCATGTGATTTGTTTTCTTCTTTCTCTTGATTTCCTATGTAGTTTAGGAAGGAAATCCACCGTTTGGTTGATTCTCCCTTTAAGAAGAAATTTTTTTCTCTTTACTTGCTCACATCATCCCCTTTCAACTGAATTGTAGTGTGTTTACAGTTTATGGTTAAAGGTCTTTATATAAGCTTTTCCTAAGATAGTTTTAGATAATTACAAACACTTAAAAAAATAATAACATAATATTATATCCTAATTTAGAATTTAAATTAAATAATTAAATAAATATAGGGCTATAATTTATATCAAACATTATCATAAAAAAATATTAAAATATGCAATATAAAAATATTAAAAGGAAGCCAAAGCCGGGCCGACCGAACGGCCCAGCAGCCCGGCAGCAGCAGACGACCCAGCAGCAGGTGGGTGAACTGGGCAGGCCGCGGATCTGTGAGGTGCGTGGGCCACGCGCACAGGCCCAGTCCATGTGTCGCGTGCGCACGTGTGCGAGCTCCCTTTGGCCGCATGGTTGAATTGTGTGGAGATAAGGCATTGGCAAAATTTTGGGACTCTTTCCACCATTTTTTCATGTGCTTTTTAAGGTAAAATTCTGCAGCAACTTATTTCACATTCAGCACATGGGAAAAAGGAATAATTATTCCTTAATTAATATTTTTAATGTATTTTAACTTTAAATTTTATCCCAGAATTAAATTATGTAATATTTTAATCTTAGCATTAACCTACTTAATTAATTTATTATGTAATTTTTATCTTATGATTTTATCAACATATTATTTTATCACTTTTCAAGTGTCTGTAACCATCTAAAACTATTTCGGGAAAAACTTATATAAAGACATTTGTCCATAGGTTATAAACACATTACAATTCAGTTGAGAAATAAATCAAAGCTTAGACTTTCTTCTTTAGTTTGCAATTTGCTAATTTTTTTAACTTCTTCAAATTCTTCAAGACGCAGAAGTCTTATCGGAGAGGAGATCAACTTATCGGTAAGTCCGTGATATTTTTCATTTCCTTATTTTTAATTCTATACTTCTTGTTTATGCATGCCTATTAGGTGTTGTAAATTCAAATAGAAAAAAAAATTTTATAAGTGGTTAAGTTTCTATATTAAATATGTTGTGTGGGTTATAAAAGTTAATTCGATCCTCCCGATATTCTCCTACATCATTTGGTATCAGAGTTTAGACTCCTAAAACCCAAAACTATCTTTATTATTCTTCAACATTTTTGTTATAAATTAACATTCCAAATTTATTTTGATTATTAATTCATTTGCATGTTACTTGAATCTATTCTATCAGTTCATTTCAAGTAATTGTGTGTTTGTTTCAATATTCAAAACAAATCTCTAAAAAAAATATCTCAATTGTACCTATAAGACAATTGACACACTATTTGCATATCAAAAGTAGAGTAACCAACAAAATAGATTGTTGGAAAACCGTCTGAGTGAAAGAGTAAGGCATCTACTAAGTGAGAGAGAAAACTTTTGTGTCCACATTTTGTTTGTATCATCCATTCTGCATTGCATAAAACACTCGTGCATGCACTCTTTGGGCTTCTAGAGTTTGTTAGGAATTTTTGCAAAAAATTTTCTAACTCGCAGGACTCGATTAAAGAAAATTCCAAACCCCGACGCTCAATCTGATAGAGAGATTGAGTGTGAATAGCATACACGAGTGGAGTGAGACAAAATGAGTTATGGAAACCAAGACACTAGCTAAATTTCACTTACGGATGTGACCACGGTATCAACCCAAATGCCTTTCTATTATTTCTTAGCTTTTTTATTGTATTCAAAATCATTAAGCAACAGCGAAATGGATTCGAGAATGAATTCTTTGGAAGACAGGGGAGATGACATGACCATGGAAAAACTTTCAGGATATCCGGTAAACGGCAAGCAAAGTTCGCACGAGTCAATCGTGCAGGCAAGGGAGCCCACACGCGTGCGTAGGGGACGTGGGCTGGGCTTGCGTGCGAGGCCTGCACGCCTCACGGATCTGCAGCCTGCCCAGTTCGCGCACCTACTGCTATGCCAACTACTACTGCCAGGCTACTGGGCCATTCGATCGGCCCGGTTTTGGCTTCCTTGGGCTTGGGTTGAGGGCCAGTGTCCGAGCCTTTCCGAATGGGCCTCTCACGTCTGTCTCCTCGAGTGTGCAGCATGGGCTGCACGCTGGCTTGGTGTGAACGACCTACTAGTCCGCGGCTTGGGCCTAGCAGGTCAGGGAGCGGGTCAAGCAGCTTGGGTACCTGCCTGCAAGGTCTCCACCCATTCAGGCACGTGTTCTCAGGTGGAGCACGTGTGCGGCCCGTTTTCCTCCATCATGAGTGGTTTTGTGCGCATGGGCTTCAGGTCAGGTCTCTGGGTTTCCAGTCGACCATGGACTGGGATCTTTGGCTTCCTGGATTATTCTAAAGGCCCATGATTCGTCCTCTTCTGTGCTCCCTTGGGCTGATTGTCTTTACGGCTCACATGGTCTCCCTTCTTTGATGGCATTCAGGATCCATCTTACTCGATCTAGGCTTGCTCAGTCAGGATCTTTGGGCTTCAATGGACTAGACTTTAATCCCGGGTTTCAAATCCGTTTTATTGGTTGAGGCTTCTTCCTCATTTTGTTTTCGAGTTGGTGCAAACTTTGATTGTCACTTACCGGATATCTTGAAAGCCTTCCCACGGTCATATCATCATCCCTTTCTTCAAAAAGATTCATTCTCAAATTCATCTAGCTATTGCTTAATGATCTTGGATACAACAGAGAAGTTAAAAAATAATGGAAGGCGTTAGGTTGATGCTGCGGACTGACGGAACTCATATGTTAGTGAAATTGAGTTAGTGTCTCGGTTTCATAACTCATTTTGTTTCATTCCACTTGTGTATGCTATTCACACTCAATCTCTCTGTCAAGTTGAGCATTAAAATTGGGATCTTCCCTAATCGAGTCCCTGCGAGTTAGAAAATTTTTCACAAAAATTCCTAACAAACTCTAGATGCCCAAAATGCGCATACACGGAGTGTTTTATGCAAGCAGAGTGAACGATCCAAACAAAATACACAAAAATTTTCACTCTCATCTAGTAGATGACTTATTTTTCCACTTGATAGTTTTCCAATAATCTATTTAGGTAGTTACTCTACTTTTGATATGCAAAATGTAAATAACGTGTCAATTGCTTTATGGCGTGCAGTTGAGATTTTTTCTATACAAATTTTTTTTTTTTTTTTTAATATTGGAACAAATACAAAATTACTTGAAACGAACTGATAGAATGGATTCGAGTAACATACAAATGAATTAATAATCAAAATAAAATTTGAATGTTAATTTGAAACAAGAATGTTGAAGAACAATAAAGATAGTTTTGGATATTAGGAGCCTAAACTCTGACACTAGATGATGCGGGAGGATATGGGGAAGATCGAATCAACTGCTATAACCCACACAG
The DNA here is from genome assembly GCF_000150535.2 of Carica papaya. The sequence continues at coordinate 3,068,230 of NW_019014686.1, forward strand.
TGTATGCAATATAGAAAGTTAACCGTCTAAAAAGCTCCTTCATCTACTTGAATCTACAACACCTAATAGCCATGCATAAACAAAAAATAGGGAATTAGAAACAAAAAAAGAAAAAATGTCACGGACTTACCAATAAGTTGATTCAAGCTTATTATCTCAACAAAACTTCTGAAAACTCTTACTTCTTAAAAAACTTGAAGAAATTCAAAAAAATTAACAAACAGCTACCTGAAGAAGAAAACCTAAGCTTTGATTTATTTGTCAATTGAGTTATAATGTGCTTACAAACTATGGGCAAAAACCTTTATATAGGCTTTTCCCGAGATAGTTTTACATGGTTACAAACACTTAAAAAATAATAAAATAATATATTGATAAAATCCTAGGATAACAATAACATAATAAATTAATTGTTTAGGTTAATCCTAATACTAAAATATTACATAATTTAATATCGGAATAAAAATTGCAGAAATTCCCATTAACTTTTTATCTAAGGTATCTGAAAGTATTTCCTTTTGCTTGTTAGCTTTACGTTAATCCTTCTGGTGGCCACTCAACGTCAATGCTACCCAGAAGCAAAGTGAAGCTTGAATACTGTGGAAATGAATGGACAAGGACATCTAGGGTTATGTTTGCTAATGCCCTGTTTGCCAACAACATCAACCAGAAAATGTAGCTTCCCCATGCCTCCTACAACCCCTGCCTATTCCTGAGAATATAAAGGACTAGTATCAGCATGAATTTCATCAACGGATTTCCAATCTCATGGCAAGGATTCCATTTTTCTTGTGGTGGACCATTTGACCAAATATGTTAGTTTCATGCCCCTGAACATCTTTATTTGGCCACCAAGTATGCTCAATGTTATTTGGATAATGCTTTTAACCTCCAAGGTCTCCCTACCAGCAACAACGGTGAACAGGAACCATCTTTCTAAACAAGTTTTTGAAAGACTTCTTTTGGTTATAGGGCATTGAACTCCTGAACTCCACAGCTTAATATATTCAAAAAGATGGCCAAATTAAAATCGTGAACAGCTGTTTAGGCACTTGTATAAGTTGTATGGTTAATGAGGATCCTAACCACCATCGGGATTTCCCCTGCAGAATGATGATATAACACCTATTCCCCATAACTAAGCCCATACAGTTCGAGATCCTATATCTTCCATATTTCCTGGGGATTCCACCACTAAAGCAGTGAACCTCTTCATCACGAACAGTGAATGCACTTTAAACCTTCTCAAACATTATGTGACCAATGCTTAGAATCATATGAAACAGCAACCAGAAAAGGTTTGGTCTGATCAGCCGCATTCCCCTGGCGACTATGTCTACATTAAACTTCAATGGTACCACCAATTATCTCTCCACAAACGACTCAGCGATAGACTATTTCCTATCTACTATGGTCCCTACCACATCTTAGCTAAAATCAGCCATGCTGCTGTCAAAAGCTCTGGACATTAGCTCCGACAGCATAGAGAACAGACCACAAAGCTAGAGAGAGATATAGAGAAGAGAGATAGATTCAAGGGAGGAATTAAGAAGGAGATTGAGAGAATTTGGAGATGGACTGTTTTAAGTTTTTTTGAATGTGAGATTACATGCTACTACCATCCAAGATCAACCTATTTATATTGTTCATTTGGAATCCTAATCTGTTAACAGAATAACAGATTGTTGGGCCCAAAATTTATTCCTTGTATACAACGGTAAAGTCACACATGTCCCACATGCATACCTCTAACTTCACAACACAGCCCTACATCTCTAATAAACTGTTAACGGCTTACTATTGGCATTGATAATACCCTCCCCTTGAACAGCAACCTTGTCCCTAAGGTTGAGATGTGGAAATTGCTGACATAGAAACTCCCGGTCTTTCCAAGTGCAATTAGTCCACAACCGTTCCCATCCATTACAGTAGTACTTGTTCTACTTCTTTTCCATTCCTGATAACTTTCCTGCTTTGCAAAATTCTTTCCGGAGTTACCACAATAGTCCCTTCTGAATCCATAATAGGAAGTTCTACAAAATATATATGCTTGCCTGACATTTCTTCAGTTGTGACATATGGAACATTTGGTGGAATCGAGAATTATCGGGCAGTTTCAGATTATATGTGACCTCTTCGATCTTCTGCAAAATCTCAAAAGACCTAGAGAAATAGGGAGATAGCTTGGATGTGTTCCCCTTTCAAACTGACCCTTGGAAAAAAGGCTACGTCGTCAATAACGCTAGTTTTTGTTCATTGAAATGCCTCCCACTGTGGTTGCTATTTGAAAACTGATTGATTCTCTGCTAAGCTTTAAATAATAGTTGCTTCCCCGGCTTATCCGCTGTCTTTCCATCAAAAACTCTTCCACTGTCTGAGATGGGGTTTGGATATACACAGTATCCAAGAATTGAAGAGGAGCATAATCATACAGTGCCTGGAAAAGAGTCATCTTTAAACTAGAATGATAAGTTTTGTTGTACCACCATTTCATTAGTGCCAAACACTTAGCCCAACCCTTCAACTTTTGATGAGCCATACATCTCAAATACATTTCCAAATATTGGTTCAAGCATTCTGTTGGCCCATTTGTTTGCAGATAGCATGCCAAACAGAAATGCAAGGCTGTCCCTGAAAGTTTCATTAATTCCGTCCAAAACAGGCTTGTAAAAATTTTATCCCAATCTGATGCTAACACCTTAGGAATCCCATGAAGTTGGTGAACATTCTCTAGGTAAATTAAAGCCTTAGGCAGTTGTTCAGTGAATCCAAAAAGACATGCATCCAAGCCTAGGTGGGAACAGTGTGGGGCTGCAACAGTCCTGTCAGGGGTACTTCTTCCGCTGGCAAAGCTCACAGCATTGTATCCATTCCATAAGTTGTTGCTTGCCAATAGAAATGTTGCTTAAGACGTTCATAAGTAGGCTTAAGGCAGAATGCTCCTGCATCACCAAGTTATAACGTGTTGCATGATTATCTCTCTGAGGTCCGGACTGGATCCTATCACCATCATGCTTTTATACCTTAGAATACCATTTGTAGAAAAGCGGTCGGCTCATGGAGCATAAGTAGTTTGAATGTGAGACTACATGCTACTGCCTTCCAAGATCAACCTATTTAGTGTTGACTTGGAATCATAATCTGTTAACAGAATAATAGATTGATGGGCCTTACATTTATTTTTTGTATACAACATTAAACACACATATTATGTATGCACATCCTCTAACTTCACAACACAGTTCTACGTCTCTGGTAAACCTTTAACAGCTTACTGTTGGCACTGACAGCTGCTTACCACCTTGACTTTCCCTCTTCGACATCAATCCACCTAGCTTCCATATGCAACCTTAATCCAAACCAGTCACCCACACTTACTCTACCCCTTCCAGAAGCCATAGGCAAACCCCAACCTACGAGGCCAAGTAGCTGCTATTCAACTTCTGGACTGCTATCCCTATCGAAGATGCCACATTGTCTATTTGTATGATCTACAAAAGATTATCCCAACTTCCATACCCTTGAGGACAAGGGTGTTTCCAACAGAGGGAGATCTGATGGGCAGGAATTGGAGTTATAAATAACAAACTGATTGTTGCTCAGGAAATAACAGGATTACTTACAACAGTTAAGAGGATTAATGAAATTTGACATTGTAATCGTTGAGTATAATACTGAACTAAAGCATATAAACAGCAAATCTATCAAAAAAAAAAGAATCCTCTTGCCTTTGTTGTCTTCTTCCTCTCTCTCCCTCCCTGCTCTCTCTTTTCTCCGGTTTCTGTTTGCTCCTACTAGCATCATAATACAAAGTAGCTGTATCGGTAACTTGGGATGGTATTTGCGAACACATAGGGTATTTTAGCTTTTTAAAAATAAAAATTAGAAAAAAGTTCTTCCTTTTATAGACTCCATCTCTTTTGAAAATCTAAAAACAATACCCAAAACATTTTTGTTATTAGGTTAAACCATTTTTTTAGAAGGAAAAACAGAAACAAACCAAAAATTAATAATGCTTAAAGCAAAAACTGTGAAAATAACCAATAATTGAACCGATTTAACTGAATAATCACGATTCATTTCGGTTTACCAGAACCAAATTCACACCATTAACAACATCTCCAATGCGGTAGATTCTCAATTTCTACGAAAACTAGAACGATCGTTCATTTAGAAAGAATAAGGGGAAAATCAACGATTATCTGAATTGATTAACAAAAAGAAGGCAACAACTCGAAGGCGGTGATATTCAAAATTTCTGCTACTAAACGAACCTCAAAGCGGTTTAATATCTTAACATAATTAGCTAAGCAGCTGGAATTAAGAGGCATGGCGAAAAACGCTTGCCTGGATCGCAAACGGAAGAGGAGGAGGTAGTATTTCTCTCACTCTTTCTCATTCCTCATCACCAAAACGTAGAAGAAGACCAACCAGGTTGGAACCCTGAAAAAAAAAAAAAAAGCGCCGTTTAATGGAAAGGAGGGGATAGGAAGGGTAAAACAGTAACTTCACCTTCAACAAAGTCTAAAGCGGAAAGCTGGGCGGCGTATAAATGTATTAGAAAAAGGAATCTAACTCCAAATGAAGGATTATTAGCTTTAGGAGACCTTCAAGTTTTAATACTCCGATTAGAGGAAAACTTCCACAACCACTAGAATTTCTTAAATCTCTCAGCATCTGCAATTAAGGATCGATCCAGTAATCTGTGATCGTAAGTTTCAGATAATTTTCTTTTTGCCCGGTAGCAATCATGAACTGCGAAGCCTGCCAACTCAAAGAACTGGTAACCAAAATCAACGTCTCAATTTAACCTCAGATACGCTTTAATTACTTTCCTTCTTCTCAATTAAAGCTTTTTCTTCATTGATCATAAATACTCAATTAAATCATTTTTTTTAATTGTTTGTAGGAAGTAGAACACTTCGAGATACGCGAGGTTTTACGCTGTAAGTTCATATCTGACTGTTGGCTCTTTTGTTTTTGCTTTTTATCAACCAAGTTGTTCTTTTGTTGCTTCATAGTAGTTGCTTTTTTGAGTTTGTTATTGGTTCCCCTTCTACTTATATTTGAGCAACTGGAACCTGCTTGAACCCCAATTTAATAGTTTCTCTTTTTGGGTATCATTTTCTTAAGTGAAGAGGTTTCGTAGTTTTGTTTCTATTTTAGTAGCAACAATAATTTGCTTTGTTTCACTGCCTTATACATCATTTTGGCTGTATGATTTTTAAGGCTATCCAGTAGAATTGGATCCGTCGCGTGTAAGTCATGGCTTGTAGGCCTTCTAAATCACCTATCTGAACTTTTCTTTTCATTGTTGTAATCCTTCCATTTCCTTCATAATTTCACAGATTCATATTTGTTTGACATAATAAATTCTTGCAAGTAAACTGAGAAAGTGAAATTGGTTGCAGGCATACTGCACACGATTGTCTTTCACCGGGCTTTAGGTCTTGTGCGGCCCAAAGATATTGATTTAGAACTTTTTGAAATTACATATGTAAGTGGTTTCACTTCCTGACTCGTTGATGTAATGTTTGCCTACAGGTAAAAGTGAATACCTGTAACAACAATATATTTATATTCTACATTGTAATTTCTTATGATAGGTACAATGTGGTGATGCAGAACTTGAGAAGAAGATAGATGAAAAGATTGAGCAGTTTATAAGTTGGGTTGATAAACACCCAAACAAGAAAAGTCAGGTTTGCTGTTTGTTTATGCCTTTTGTTAACGATATCTTTCCTCTGCTTCAACACCAGATTCTGGTTTCTGTGTGTTATTTTTAGTGAAAATTTGAGATGTTGCTACTTTCAATTGATGTTGAAATTTTTTTGAAATTATCCTTAAAAAGAGGAGTATTATAAGTACCTCCCCTTTTTCTTTTGCTTGCTTTCTGAAACTTCGGTGTCCATCTCACATGGCAAAGGTGCCATTTCATACTTACATATCTATGATTCCTGTGTCAGGAAAATGGAAGTATTTTATCTTGGATTTGCCTTATTTGAAAAGTTCTGGTTCACAATCTGTTTTAACAGGTGACACATTAGTGTCTGCAGCTGATTTGATTATCTGTTTCTGACTTGGGCACTGATGATGCAGATATGTTTATCATTCTATGAAGTGAAAAGCAAACAACCTTCTTGGTTCACTAACAAAATTGAGCGGCTATATTGGGAACAGTGGTATATTAACTTGAATGTAACTCAACATCCAAAAGCACATTCTGGCAAGTTTCATCATTCCAAAATAGTAGTTGACCCAGGAGGTAGTGCAGATCTCATGGACAAATTGAATCATTGTTGAGATTTAATTGTTTTCTAATAAATTGTTTTCTTGTCGTTTTGTTCTCATGTCAATTGTAGAGAGTGCATCTGAGGAGAGAATTGCTCGTAGAGCTGCACTCGAGGCATCACTTCGTGAGGTTTTATTTCAAATTGTAAAATTTGTGAATGAGAAAAAGGACCATGTTCCACCCATAACTGATGCTACACATTTCCCCTATGAAATTACCATCCCAAGGTCAGCTCTCTTTTCAGATTATTTATCATTGATGGAGCGGATCTTATTGTGCTTCTTTTCAGTTTTTTGGTTCCAATTGCCTGCACAATGCTTTTCAGTATTACCTGCACGAACATTCTATGTAGTAGACCTGATTTAATTTGGATGATTTTTGTGGTGGTAAGCGGGAATCTTACACCTTAGAGTTTTGAGCTATACTGATGAGAAGTTTTCATTTGAGTTTGTTTCATTTAGACAGGTTTATGTCAATCAGGAGAAAGGCATGGATGAGTAAGTATCTAAGAGATGTGATGAAGATCTATTGGATGTCAATTCTATAAAGGAAAAGGGTACACTAGGATAGTTCTGCAGAAAATTCCTTTGATGCCATAAAAGAAACTTCATTGATATAAATGACATATTAGAAAAGGTTGGCGGTCTTGCTATTTTCTATTCGTCTTATATGAAGAAAGCTAGGAAATAATATGTTGATGAGATTGAATAGGGTTAATCAACTTGAGACAAGCTTTTAGAGGGGTGTTTTCTGGAGGATACCTGCAAAGTTGCGAATACCCAAGGATGAAACCTGTGTTTAGCGGGAAGGAGGATTGGATCTCTGTCAGCAAAATGTCTGTGAAAGTTTTAATATGGGGAAAGGCCTGTGAATGTCATAGAGGCAGATACTGAACCCACGTGATCCAGAAGTTAATTGAAGAAACAAGTAATTCACAGATATAAAAAAGGGGTTAAGTGTGCAAATTCCGGATAATTGAGACAAAGGCTCCTACTCTGATTGTTAGAAGAACATATATGACGGTCTTAATATAGAGGCTGGCCCCAATAATGAGCATGTAGGGAAACAAAAGTTTAGCTGAAGATACAGAGACAGATACAAACGCGGTAAAGGAGCTAGGAACTTACAGATGGAGAACTAAATCATTAGACCAAAAGTCTTCTTGAATGGGGTGCTGGAATCTTTGGAGTAAATTAAGTATATATTAGCATTTAAAAAAAATTATTGACTAGCCAGATCTGCCCTGGCCAACCACCAACAAGGCTGAATCTGGCCTTACCAGGCACCATAAGGTTTGATGATGCTTGGCCAGGAACCCAGCTAGCAAGGCCTTGGCGAAGCCAACCTGATTTCAAATGCTAGGTCAGCTAGGTCAAATGTCAGGTGTCAACCTGCTGGTCAAGTGGACTAGGTTTCCAATGATAAGGCCGAATGCCAATAGTCAGCCTAGCGTTCGAGTGTCCAAGCAGATTGTGATTGCATTTGTTTGGCTGCAGGGGGTAGGTGGATAAATGTAGATTTAAGATTAAAATAAGGGGATTTGCTTTGCTCATGTTATAAAGTTGGGGTTATGCTAGGGCAAAAGTCATGGGGCTTCTGCAGCTTACTTCGAAATGTTTTTTACCCTCCATTAATATGTGTAGCTTGTACTTGTGCTTTGATTTTGTATAAGGCCAAATCTTGACGTTGCTGTTAGGTTTCTTTAAGCAAACTACATGCACATCCCTGAGTTTTAAGGATAATTGCAGTGTGGTTCACTTGTCTCTAAAACAATTGATTTCTTTTTATTTATATACTATTATAAAACAGAAACTATTTAAAAGATCTCTGTTAATGGATGCACAATAGTAGAAACATCAGCCTTCAAGAAATATATGACTATTTGCTTTAGTGTGAGTTCGGAGATCTACAGTGAATTCAGAACACATTGAAGATTATTGATTTTATGTTATAATTACACATTATTTATGTTACTTTTTAGCAAGAGATATATGATTTAACAGTTTCACACAAGTTTCAAATTGTTGAAAGATAAGCAAGCTAAATATTCGTTTATGACCTAAACATCGTTGGAATAAAGATTCATCTATTGAAGACTCAGTTGATATTTTAAACAATAGTAGACTGAATTTATGCTCAAAGTTCAACGGTCTGCATGTAATTCATTTTATTTATTTATTTTGAACATCAGCATTAGTTTTCTTTCTTTTCTTTGCTAAATGAATCAGCTTTTTGGAATTTATCATCAAATATTAAGATGGTAAACGTAGACTAGAATAATGACTCTAATTTGATGTTTCAGTCAACAAAAACCTATTTCCTTTTGGTTAAGAGAATACCTTTTTTTTGTGGAGGGGACTATTGTACAATTAAAGCCTTTTGTCTATACTTGTAGAGAGACGGTGGTCTTTTAATGAGACGAACTTAGACTTTGTTTTCCTTGTATCAGAGACCTTAATGTGTATAGTTTCTTTAGTATTTTCCATTTTCTTAGAGTTGGTTTTAACTAGATACAAAACATAAAATCAATTTACAGTCGAGGCAAGGAACATCATTAATGTCCTTGATGCAAGTATGGCTACATTAACTACTTTGCTGCCCTAGCTAGGAGAAAACAGCCACTTCTTGTTCTCTGGCTACCTGGTTTAGAACGTTGAAGTAGAATGAGAACAATAACCGTTATGTTTGCTATCTATTTACATTTTAGTTTGCTCTCAAGTACGATGCACATAGTGTAGCAAACAAAGGAATAAATGAGGTCGGTTTTGCCTTTCCACTTCTGTTTGTTAGGTAATTTGTCTGAAGCTCATGATCTGACTGCTGAGTTAACATTCTGCTGCCCATGACTCAGTTCATCAGATTCTGCTTTTGGAATGGATATGTTCAAGAGGATGCTACAGACTGGCCATCCAACTATGCTCAGCTGATTCTCAGAATTTGGAACTTGAAGCAATTCGTAAACGAGTAAGATGGTTCCTTCTCTGGGCTCTAGTTATAGAACAATATTATAATGGTATTGGGGGTAAGAAGCAAGATGGTAGGGGTACTGGTTGCACACTTTGTAAAAGACATTACTCCTACATATGTGTAATTCCATTCTCTCTGTAAATATATCTTCCTTTTGTATATCAAGTTATTTTTTTTTTTACACAAATCTCTTTTTAGTCCTCAAATACAAATATTTGAAACCCATCCATTCGAATGGGACTCTTAAAGAGTGCTGCATTTCTTATTTTTGTGTTTGGGTTTTACTTGAAACACAGTAGAGTGACATTTCTGCCTAACTATAGCCTTATAGAAATTTTATCTTTCATTTTTGTTTTCAAATTGAAATTTATACATTTCATAGATATGTGATATATATATACATCTATGATAATATAACTTTTTTTTTAGTACATACAGAATCGAAATTATAATCTTTTAACACTAACCACCACTTGGTATAATATACCTCTTCCTTTTTGACACATGCTTCTATACATATATATATATATATATATATCCACATTGATCTGAACCTCCATAAACATTCTTCAATCTCAATGCTGCAAAAACGACACTTAAAAATTATTATTATTAATTTTTGTTCAAAAGAACTTTATTCATATATTTGCAAAATTTACCATCTCATCTTTGGAAGAATTAATCAAATTTTAAGTATGTTGAGCTTTTGATTCAATTTACCTCAGAATTAGGAACATGGTAAGTCTCTCTTCTTTGTTTAATCATACAATTTTTCCATAATAAATATTTTATTAGTCTTGCGGATATTTAATCATTAAAAAAAAATATATACAAACTATTTAGTTTTCTAATTCTTTTGTTTATTTTTAATTTAAATTATTTATTTTTTAGTTCTTTAGAATTATGTTTTTATTTTCAAATATTATGTATATTATATTTTAACGTCACGTCTATTTTAATAATATACTGAATTATGATAATTTGAGTTTCTGATATTTTAACCCCCAGGAAAATTGAATTTCCAATTCTAATAATTCAAACAAGGAGGGCATTCATGTAATTTCAAGAAAAAATCATCCCCAACTGTGAAGATAAAACCCAAATTTCTCATCTGACAAACCCTAAACTGCCTCGCTCAAGCTCCCGTTACAATCCCCTGCCCGTCTCCCAACCATGGGTCTTCTTTCCTGGTTCAAAGGAAAACCCCAACAAACTCAACCAAACAAGCAAAACCCAAAACAGGAAACACCAGCACCGGGCATGAACGGAGCCGTGGAGGTGCCCCGACCCGACAGCGTCACGGTTTTCGAGTTCGGCTCGGTGGCTAGCACCGCGGACAAGGTCACTCTCGCTGGCTACTGCCCCGTATCGGACGACCTGGAACCCTGCCGCTGGGAGATCCTTCCTGCAAATAGCTCTGATGCGCCACAGTTTCGGGTGGTCTTTTGAGCAGTTAAAAAGAAATTGCTTGTACGAAATTTTAGGAAATTGAAAAGCCCTACTACTAGTTGTATGTACGTTTAATTCAAAACTAATTCTTGCCCTGAATGGAAATGGAAAACAATCCTGTTTAAAAATTTAGCTGCTTTCTATTAATTTTCACTTCAAAAATAATTGGCAGCTTAGGCAGGAGAACAATTTGCTGGTCTCCTTGTGTATTTATTGTTGTTCATCTAGGTTTTTGAGTGATGGGTTTGGTACAACTAGTGGTATTTATGCGGATTATTTGGGTTAAAAGTGGGTTTGTTGCAATGAGTTTTGTGTAAAGATGACGTTGTTGCTATCCCTGCTTTGAAAATAATAAGCAACTGAGCTTTTGTTTGTTCTACAGAAAGATTTTGCCAGCTTTGTATTTCTTTTTCTGTAATGCGTTCTTTAGCTTCTATAGTTTGATTTAATCTCTTATTGCCTTGTGTTAGATATTGAATGCTGTTGAAAATAATAAGCAACCGACCCATGTGGGGTTCTGTAGCTTCTATGGTTTGATTAGTCGCTTATTGCTCTGTGTTAGATATTAGAAGCTGTTCTTTTGTTGAATTTTAGTTGTTGAGCTCGTGCTAGCTAATATGGTTTTTATTCCCTTGAAGGGTTCTTAGCTATGGGATTTGATCTCTTGTTGGACCTAACCTGGGTGTTGGCCTGGCTGGTTTACAAGTGACATTCCCGCAAACACCTTTTTTAGATGGCAGTGAATTATAAGATTTTAATGAATGGTATTTCACATGTATAAAAAAATTATATTTATAGCAGACAGTGTATTATCAAATTATTTTTTTTCTCTTTATATTTTTATAAAATATATTTAATTTAATTTTTATTTTTATAAATTATTATTAAATATAAAATTTTAATTTAATTATGTATAATAATTATTTATTTAAATATAGAGTACTTTTATTGATAAATAAATTTTATTTTTATTACATATTTTTTATATATTATTTATTATTACATGTAATAAATATAAGTAAATTAGTAATTTGATTGAAAATATAATCATATTATCTTATCATTCAAATAAAAATATGTCATTAATATACAATTATTCAAATATAAATTTTTTTTTTTATCATTCTCATCTTATATCATTGTTATTCAATTACTGTTATTATCATATATTAATTAATTATCATTTAAATAAAAATATGTCATTAATATATAATAATCTAAATATAAATTTTTTTTGTTATTTTCGTCTTATATTATTGTTATCCAATCACTGTTATTATCATACATTAATTAACAATTACTAAAATTTATTTAAACTAAGTGTAAGTACTTCTTGTTAGTGTATCTGAGATATTTGTCAAGAGCTAAAGAGCCTCGTTATGCTGTGCATAGAGTGTGATTGCATGTTGTTCCTGGGTAATGAATGTCAACAATGAGAGGATGCGGCTGGAGTTGGCTGATGAAACACTTGATATCTCGAGGAAATGTGAAGCTCAAGTATAGCTCTTTCTTGAGGTTGAGAGTAAATTGGCCTACGAGCTCAATTTTAATTGTAAAATTAAATTTTATAAACAAGTTGAAGATGAATGAACGTTTCTCTTAATGATTATGTTTAATGGAATCATGTTAATAGAGCAGGAAACACAATATTTCAAGACTGGTTCAACATTGCTTGCTGAACATAAAAGTTTATGTAATTCAAACATATAAAAGTTTATGTAATTTCACATATAAAAATAATTTGCCAAAAGGACAAAATATAAATAGAATAAGGGTTTATCCAAATGGAACCTTAGGCGGTTTACAATTCTCTACAAGAAACATTTATCCCCAATCACACATAATAACACCCTCTTGAATAAAAAGCCTCATTTTTTCAATAGAAGATGTCTAGGAGCATCACAGAGGCATCAATGCACTCATGATATGGACAAAATATCACTCACTCGGCAGCAGAAATGAATAAATTTACTCTACAATACACACGTGTGCATACAAAGTGAGGCTCAGAAAATCAAGAATGTGAAAGCCTCAAGTAATGCACTAATATCCAGTCTGTTACATCAATCACGCCAGGCCCTTAGCCTGATCTCAGAGGATACTGTAATAAGAATCTTCATCTCCCATTCCAACGTAACACATTATGGCCAGCACAAACACAAAAAAAGAGGATAAGTCCATTGCTAGTGCTCCCCATCCGATAACTCCAGCGTGCTTTAAAATTACCGGTATGGCAACGCTCCCAACTGCTGAAGCTCCCGTCAAGAACTTGGTTATGTTGACCCAGCTATTAGCCATTTATTAAGAAGCAATAACACAAGAGTATTTCAGTTCCCAATCTTAGAACAAAACCATCAAATTTCACTGCCAAATAAGTTCAACAAGGAAATGTTCTGACCTATTCCCAGAATCAGAAATCAGAGCAGAAGTACCAGATCCGGTAAAGAATAATAAGGGCATTGGAAGAAGCACATATGTTATTACTGCAAATGACAATAAGCCATCATTGAAACCATTCATGAAATAAGCATATCATCACCATTATATATAGAGGGCTCTCACTTGCTTTCACTATCAACTGACTTAAGTTACGAATGAACTAGTAGAGGGATTCAAGGAAATAGGATAATCTGCTCTTTGTGATGACATGAGATTATTAAGCCATCAAAACACTTTCAATGAACATAAGCAAGTATAGATTAAAAGTCCCATTTAAAGTCCAAAACAGGCAAAAAGATATGCTTAATTCCAGAAATGAACATAAGCAAGTATGGATTAATAAATATTTATTAATAGCAAGAAGAACTCATCATCTGTTTTCACATCAGTTAATTCTTGAAATTTAGCCACCACTAATTGGCAGAAGTATTCTCTAAAAAGTAAAAAGAAAATAATCAACAAAAGTATTTTTGAGTTTCAGAGTTATATGAAACACTGAAAGATCCATTGACAAGAACTTAATGGCAGTGTATAGAAGTAAAAAGTTTAGATTCACCTACAAGTTAGCATTGGCCACCAATTATTGTACAAAGCACAGGCCTGGCATATAACAAAGAAAGAATGAGAAAAAGAGCAAAACTGGCTCATCAGAAGAATTGCAGATTTTTTTTTTTTTTTAAAAAAAAGAAATTCAAAGGTGATTAACAGGAAAGTACTAGTTACCAGAACTTGCAGTACAATCCCTCCAGAGACCAAAATTGCCAGAGAGGCAAGTTTTCCAGTTTGCAAGCAGAAACGCATATGACCAGGTAAGTCTGCCATCATCCAAGTTGTCTCACCTCATTGAGAGAAACAACTGAATAAAAATGATGCCAGAAAATATGCAAATGACAGGTCTTCCTAGAAAGTGAAAGAACCAAAAAAGCTGTCAAGGCAAATGGGGAGAATGCATCATAATCATGACCACAATGAAAAGTTCCTATGAAGTGGAATGCATTCGGTGACACAATCAAATTTCATGTTTCTGGTTCTAAAGTAGGTAAAAGAATTGAATGCATTCAGTGAAACAACCAGCTGTAGTTTAATACAAAGGACATATTGTAACCGTCATAAATCATCAATGCATTTCTTTCGTTTATATGAATTAGATCATCCAAAATCATAAAACATACTTTTTCTGCCACCTTCACCTTGTTACCAGAAGTTATCATCATCAAATTAAAGTCACTCTAATCTTGCAATGTCATTCATGGGTCACAATTAGATCCCTAGTTCCATGCTTTAAAAAAATATTCAACCAAAAACTTCTACCATATTGCTAAATTGATCAACTAACGTATTTTAAAAGGGAAATACTAGAACCATGCATCACTACCAAATTAAGTATCCTCTATATACTAGTCAAAATAGTAACTTGATGAGCTTGTGGTCATCCTGACCAATTACAGATATCAGATCACCTCCCAAGTCCCTGCCTCAAAAGCTTTCATTTGTAAAAGCAACGAAAATCATCACCTTTCCTAGACGTTTGTGCATATATAAGACGTAAATAAATTATGTGGATTCAACAAACAGGTTTTTGCAGAACATTTTAATAAGATCAATTTAGATTGAAAAAAATTTTAAACTTTAACAACAATCCAGGGAAGAGATCATTCTCCCTTCCAAATCGATTCACTTTAATCTCGAACTAATCCCTAGCTAAATTGTAGCATAATCCAAGATACTTCCTCACAAGTCAAGATTCAAGAGATATTATCTTACTAAAGATTTCAAACCCTATTCGTTGTTTTTCCAGCGAAAACATAATTAGGAACCATAAATAAACAACTAAATCTCAAAGGATGACATAATTCAAGGGAAATTCGTGAAGACCGAAGATAATTCAAAGGAGATTTCAATGGATTAGTTACCAGAGAAAAAGCTCGATAGGGTTCCAGGAACCGACGATGATTTTCAGGGTAGTATCTGTTGGGCTCTAAACTGCGGCCATTGAATTTTGCCAGAGAGCTTCTGCAAGCTGTTAAACTACCCTTCCATGCGTTTATGGAATTTCCTCTTTACTATTTTTTTTTTTTTTAACTTCAACAAAGTTTATGTTTGAAAATATTTTAAATAACTTTTTTTTTTTTCTGTTCAATTAAAAAAACGTTTTATTTCTCTCTCTATATATAATACATACATGTTTAACATTAAACTTTTAAATATAAAATAATTAAAAATAATTTTATTTATTTATAATCAAATTTTAATTTAAATAAATTATAAATTACAAATATTAAATATTATTTCATGTTAATAAAATAAATTCTAAATAGTAATTAAATATAAATTTAGATTTAGTCTTGATAGGAGTAAAATTCACGACAATTTAATAAAATATACAAATAAAAATTTAATGAAATTAACACTAATATAAATTATTATTTATATTTATAATTATTCTATATTGATTAAATACATTTTATCAATTTTTTTTTTAAGAAAAAGAAGATAACACTTAGAAATAATCACACACCCGGGTTTGAGCCGGTCTGGGCCGGTTTGGGCCGGCCATTAGCTCGGTACTGTGTGCTCTCTTGCATCAACTCTTCTAAAGGGAACTGAAAATGGGAGGAAAATGAATTTAATACTGAAGCGATCCGTCAGTAACTTCTCTCAGCATTCACGCATTCTCCCGTACAATTCCGGACCAGATCAATGGATCCGAGACCCAGGAAACGGCCGAAAGCTTCCCCAAACCGGCCCAGTCCCTCCTCCTCTTCTTTTCCGAGCTCAATTATGGAACCACCCGCTAGCTTGTTTCCTTCCAAGGGGGAGTTGTTGAGACTGATACCTGTGCTGGCTATCGCATACTCGGTCGCTTTCGCCTGCCATTTCGTGCTCAACTTCATTAACACCAGCCCGAAACCTTTCTGCAATAGCAACGTGGACTACGTTGATTCTGTCTCCGGTAAATTCACGTTCCATTTTAGTTCATTTTATCTTTTATTTTTGTTGGATTTTTCGCCTGCAAGAACAAAATCTTCGACAAGGAAAGAGAAGAAACGAGATTATGGATGCTTCTTAATTTGCTGTTTATCGAGCTAATTATGTGGCTTTTAAAGCTTTTTATTTTTGTTTGTTTGCTTGTTTACTAGTTGCTTGTTGGATTTTTATTTTAAACCTTATAGTTGGTTATGAAGAGATAACATTTTCTATCTATGGTTTTATTTTTATATGATCTCAGCTTGCATTTTCATGACATTCTTTGTAGACTAAACCTGTGTGCATTTGGTGAAGGAATGTTGGCTGTGTTTTCGAATCCAATGTGAATGGTTGAATTTGTCTTTGGAGTTGTAGCAAAAGCTAATTCTTTCTGTAGAATGTGTTTTTTTCCATTTGTTCAGTTGATGAGCAATTTAGCATTGTGATTGATCTTGGTTTAAGAAATCATGTGACTTATTAGGAGGTTGGGATTAATCTCTCCATCCAGAAATTGGGATTAGATCAAGGTATCACACCTAGCAGTTGTTAGGTATCATATAAAAGAAGTTTATATTAGGGTTTGACCGGTAGAAAATGATTGGAGAAGTAAATAGACATCATACCTATGATCTTTTAAACATCCAAGCTAAGGTGGTCCGTTAACCATTTGGCCGTTATTGCCTTGTCGAAGTCACCGAGATTCTAATGCCTAGGTCCTCTTCCCTCCTCTTAGGTCCCATAATATTGCTCATTCCTTTTTCCTGCTTGAGAGTCTTGTCACGGAAGATACGCTCGCCCTCCTCGGGAACTGCAAAATGTGTATTGTAGTGACCCAACTAAACAAACTGTCAACATACTACTTCCTGGAAAACTATTTCTAACAATACCTGAACCCTGAACTTAGCCAAATTTATTCTAGGTCTATGTTCAGTCATTTGCCTGCACTTCCATGTTTCAGTTGGCTAGTTTTGTACCGAAGATTTTGCAGAAGGCTCCTTTGTGAACTTGAAAGTAGGAAAAAAGAAAGCAGGCCGAAGAACATAGATTATGTAAATTATTACAAGGTTGTCTGTCTGTGGTCCAAAGTGATTTTAGTCTACTAGCTGGATTCAAGCAAAATGGTCACCAATTTTATGTCGATCTATTGTTTTGTTTCATCTTATCAGAGTCCTGAATACTATTTGTGTGTGTGTGTGTTTTTTGTTCTGCTTTATTTTATATATTTACTGGTTTTGCCCTTCTATTTTTTTTTTCTATATAAGTGTTCAATCTTTAACTTGATAGCTTGCAACCAATGGATCGGTATTCTAAATGACTTATATTATTAAGAAAAAGAAATCATGTTTTATGAATGATCCAGTTCATGAAATATAACTACCTGTCTGTTTCTCATTACCTGCAACCGTCACAATTAATCTGTGCTCAGCATTACAGATTTTTGTCAGCCTTGTCCAAGTAATGGAGAGTGTTATGAAGGCAAGCTGATATGTGCTCATGGATATAGAAAGCTTGGGAGCTTGTGTGTAGAAGATGGAGATATTAATGAAACAGCTAAGCAACTTGTGTGTTCTTATATTTAGCTCAATCTGACATATTGAATTTTTGTGAGACTGAAATGCGTGATTTTCTTCCTTGTCAGCTTGATTACATTTTTGTAATTTTCCATTTATATATGATAACATGATGCAACTACAGTCCAAGCAGATTGAAGTTCGTCTATGTTCAGCTTATGCTCAAGTTTTGTGCACTGGGATTGGGTCAATTTGGGTATGTTACTTTTTGGAAACTAACTTTGTGAGAGTTATTTCAAGATGATTTCTAAGTGTATATGCTGCCGACTGATCCTTCAGGATCATATGGGGCCAACTTTCTAATCCAAATTTTTACACCGGTCTTCAGATTCTAGAGGATGCTATATGGAAGGATTTAGATTGGTCTGACTTGAAGGTAAACACTGAACCAGACAGTGCTATCTACCAACATGTGAGAAACAGAACAGTGGAGAATGTTAGTAAATTTCTGGAGATGAGAACTAATTCTAACGGGTATGGCATTTTACCCCAAGCCTAATGTTCAAATTTGTCAAAGTTTCCAGCAAGTCCGCTGGTTGTATGTGAATTTAAGTAGTATAATTTGTGCAGTACAAAAAATTTTCTTGTCTTTTTTCTTTTTCTGATAAGATTGTTTTCTTATCTTTCTAAAGGACCAAAGAGCTGAAGTGCCCAGATTTGCTAGTAGAACATTACAAGCCCCTTGCTTGTTGTATCCGTCAGTGGATCTCCAAGCATGTTTTCATTATTTTTCCTGTTTGCACATTGGTACTCTATTCTAAGAAGCAGCCTTTGACTGATTTTAGTTTTAGTATCAACATCTTGAAGCTTGTTGACAATGTTGAGATCTACAGCTTGTGGGCTGTACATTGGTACTCCAGAGGGTTTCTCGTAGACGATATTTGTCAACTAGAGTTGAAGAGCTTTACCACCAGGTATACAAGAGGCATTTTGTTCCTTGTGCACATAATTAGTCTCTTTCTCTACGTGTCATTAGAATCAAAGTTACTTTTAACTTCTACTTGATTTTTAGATAATCATTTTCTTTTGGTGTTTAATCTTTTATTTATATTATAACTTGAAAAATTACTTTCTTTTGTTTAAGAATAAGAACATGTCATTCACAAGGCAACAAGAGGATACTGCCCTCGCATAAAGGAATTTGCAAGAGAGGATGAGTCAAAAACATTTAAAAAGTCCTTTTAAATCATATGACATAGAGTATGGCCTTTGAAACAGAATACACAAGGTTTTGAACTAGTGATCTCTAATCTTTTCAAAAGGTGAGCAAATGCCTGAAAGGTGTGGAGAATGAAGTATGAATTTTATTGGATAATAGGACCCTATATATACAGATGTCCTATTACATCTAGAATACTAGAAAATATTAAATAAGATCTTAGCTAAATAAGAAATAATAAACCTGTACTAATACAAAGGATATGCTGAATAGTTCCTAAACAAAGTACATATCCTTAATCATGCATAAAAGATTATAACTACATCAATATCATTAATATTGAAATAATCCCAATCTAGTATCTTCCTGTTCTATTCACTCAAATACTGGAATTGCTAACTGCTTTTGATTTTCATTTATTTGCATGTAGGTAAACAAATTACTTTTTATCATTGTTGATAAGTTATTGAAAATGAAAATGCGCAAATCGATTTGCTACCAACTTGACAGGTATGCGACACACTTGAGGAGAATGCTTTGACATCAAAAAGTAGAGGTGGTGAATTTGAACCCTGGGTTGTTGCATCGCGGTTACGGGATCATCTTCTTTTGCCCAGAGAAAGGAAGGATGTGGAGTTATGGAAAAAGGTTTTTTTTTTTGTTTTTTGTTTTTTTTTGCCTTCTTGATGAGCCATTTACTTCAAATAAACCGTAACTAACTTTTGATATCTATTTTGATATTTCCACCCTGTAAATTAGTGCATGCTTCATTTTTTAGTGTGGATCTAATCATGCTGCAGTCAATCTCATGTGGGATGACATAGTAAAATTCATTCATTATGACTTGTTGCAATGGCCATCATCATTGACATCCATGTTGCAGGCTAATATATTTTAGATACTTAGATTTGTTCTATCTGTATTTATGGCTTCTTATAATTGCAAATCAAGTAGTTAACCTCCATTTTGCCTCTGAATGGTTAGTGTCTTATATGCAAGTTTTAAGTTAGCTTGTATTTCTTTTTTTTTTTTCTGAGGGAAACTAATTCTTGCTAACCCGTAATTGATCCAGTTGGGTTATATACTTTTGGTATCTACTTTTTTCTTGCCACCTTGAGGCCTTAACCTATGTGTATGTTGGCCTTCTTCACTTGTTCTCTGGATGTTATCAACTTGCACCATTCTTCTGTATTTGTGCATCTCTTCCTTGTAGATTATCTGAGATTTCTATTTATTTTTTATTTTTGTTTTATAACTTTTTTCCCTACCTAATTAGAAGGCCTGACAAAGAATGTTCAGAAGGATCTGGATTTTGGTGTTTACAACAGCGCTTTTCATTCTAAAAAAAAAGTTTTGTGCTTACAATAGCATCAACTGTTTTTCTTTTCTCTTTTGACTCCCTCTTTTGTTTGCTATATTCCTTTTTTATATTCATTTAGCTTGTCCTCTAGTTAAAGCTATGTACATGATAAATTTCTGTTTTATGCTTCTTTAGGTTGAAGATTTGGTACAGGAAGACTCCCGAGTAGATCGTCATCCAAAGATTGTCAAGGGAGAATCAAAGGTGGTATGGGAATGGCAAGGTACATGAGGTGGCTGGTTGTTTTCACTTAATAAATCTACTGCCTGGTGGTTTTCCATTATTGTCATCATGAAGTTACAGATTAACATGTGAAATAAAAAGGTTTATGAAAATCCTTAAATCTGAGTTATACTTGTGATAATTGTCCATTCTGTTGAGAACTAACTGACTGTCAAATTGGCCACATAAATGATTCCATGTTTAGACATCTTCTTCTTCCAGTTTCTTATTCTCTCTGTAGAAGTGGTATAATCGACTTTCCTCTTCTTGTTTCAATTCTAATGTAAGTTTTTTCTTCTTTCTCTAGTTGAAGGATGTTTGAGTTCTTCCAGGTTAAAGAAAAAGAGAGAAAGTAAATTGAAGTCCAGTGAAGGCATGGACTTGAATTCGGAAGAAAAAAAATGCACAGTGATGGCTTGTGAGCTACAGATCTATCTTATCTTTGTTTATCATCCTTTGATATTTTGACTCATTGAAAAAATCTCTGCTTTCTGTGATCTTCTTCAGTTGCATCTTGCAGGTGGCAGTCCTAATATTGCTGAACTGATTTGTCGATTGTTGGTGTTTTTGCAGAGCCTAACAAACAGATGTTGATATGAGAATGTTTCTGAGTGATCAGTACAATCCTTTCTCAATCCCATGTCCCCATGCAAATTCTTAGTTCTTACCATTTCCATGTGCAGTGATTACGAGGGTATCCGATAAATGCAAGGCATGCAAGGAGACAGACAATCTGACTTCTTCACTGAAGCTGAAAATGGAGAGTTTTAGAGATGACCGAAGTCGTCATGGAGACATCCTATGCATGAAACCTGTGGACGACATGAAAACATTTTCTGATTGGAGTACCTAACCAACTTGGAAGTAAACGTTTTAGAAGTAAGAATGTGCACAGCTTTTCTTAACCCGGATATGCAGCTTCGTGGCGTGATATCAGTAAATCTC
>NW_019014686.1:3090343-3101083 GCF_000150535.2 Carica papaya
GAAACTATTCGAGTTTGAGTTATATCGTTTTCTTTGTAGATTAATTAAGTGAAAGTTTATTCTAGTTTTATTTATTTACTTGAAAAGTAATTAAATAAAAAGATTGCTTATTTATTTGAATAATTTACATTCTGATTTTTCAATTATTAAATCTTTGATATTTAAAATAATTTTTATACATACTATGAGAAGATATATTTATATTTATATATATATATATATATATAGGTCGTTGATAAACTTATGAATTGACAATTGGAAGGTGGGAAGCTACAAATTAATAATCAAAATAAATATTATTTATTTATGAACACATCACACAGTCACACAGTCTTTAGTCCTCGCCGACACTCACTACCATTGAGTTTGTAAATTTAAAATAAAATATGTTAATTTATATACGTTAGATTCTCCATAATAAATTGTGGGTAGATCTCTAAATTTAAGTAAAAACACAGATATAACCACGGGTATGTATATACATATATATATATATATATATTTACCCACATGCAAGCACAGAATTTTAGTCACATGGTGATGCAACTAAAATTTGCAGTCCGATCTAGAAAGGTGGTAATGGTAATTTGCTACTCACGAGAATGTCCAGTGGATCCTTCGTTTGATGAGTTCGTTTTTTTTTAATAATATTATTTTTGACTACTAATAGATTGTTGTCGGCGGCAACCCTTATTAGTTATTAATTAGGACTAAATTTGTAAATTCATAATTAAATATTATCAGATTGAACAACGACTTACCCTGCTAAACTTAACCAGATATATGCCGAATTTACAGCGAAAGAGATATTTATCCACCCATCATTTCAGTTATTAAAGCTTCAACCTTTATGTTTTAAAAAGCTTGCTCTCTCTCTCTCTCTCTCTCTTCATACTACTCGAGCTGACTCCTCTACTTCGTTTTCCAACACCCTGTACAGATCTGCAGAGATACCCAATCTCAGAGTACTGAAAGAGCTCCTCAATCACCAGGTCATTTCTCATTACTTTCAATTTGTTCCGTCCTTCTTTCTCTTTCTTTTTTTTTTTTTTTTTTTGACTTGGTCTGAGTTTTGCTTTTTTATGCTTACTCTCTGTTACCTTGTGATCTGTTTGTCTAATTGGAACTGTTTTAAATTCCCTTTTTATGTCTGTCTACGACTCTACGGTAGATTTAGCTGTTTGTTTCACTTTTGGTTCATGTCATGCCTGTTCTGAGTCTCCTCCCCCTTTTCAAGTAAAAACCAGTTGCTTACTTCTACACCCATTAATCCCTACTTGTGTGTTTTGAAGGCCAAGCTCTCAGATTATTTGTTACCATCTTTTGTCATGAGCAAAAGGGAATTATTTTTTTTTTGCATTCACTTCAGAAATCTTGATCCTAAGTTGTCAAATCTAGTATATCTTTAAATAAATATGTACACATTACAATTCAAGAAAGGATTCGCGAAAGGAAAAGCACTCTTTTCCCCAAGTAAAATGGAAACACTTGGGTGGATTATTAAGAGCAGACTTTTTATTGCCTAATTAATATTGATTATTATAGCAACATATTCGCTCAATTTTGATCCATGCTCTTTTTTCCATCAACGATCTGTGTGTACACAGATCCTTTTTATGCTATATTATGTGTCAATTGTTTCATCTTTTCTCCCGCCTTAACTAATCTCCTTGGGGATCTTATCTTATGCTTCTCTTCTAAAATGGAATCTTTAAACTTAATTATTGACTTTCTGATTAGTTCCCATTATTTGTCTACGATCTATCTGTCATATACTCCGCTAATATCTGGGAGTTCATGTGGCAAGGATCTATACATTTAGTTTTGCAGACTACTTTAACAAAAAAGTTATACTTTAAACCTTATAAGTTATCAGGTGTTCCATCCATGAATCCATATGAATCCTTTATCTTCTCTTTATCTTAGTTCTCACAAATCTTAGTAATCCATTACTGCTCAATGATGGGCCATTTTATTTACTCATAATTAAACTTAGTGAGAAATTATCTAAGTTTTTTCTTCCAATTGGCATCCTAATTAATTTAGGAAACCTATTTATTATGTCTGTTGAGGTTAAGATTAATTCATCCATATCGTTTCACAATATTAATAGAATTTCATCACATTTATTTTCATTGGCGTATATACAGTGTAATAATGGATGCTGAAATTGCTAAAAGATTATGATAAAATTCTCTGGAGATAAATGCTTTACAATAAGTGATAATGAGTTAGTGATTGCTAACTACACTGCATCTTACAGGACACTTCAGGGAGTTTCTCCCAACCATACTATGGGCTCTAAGCATAATTCACCTGGCAACAGAACACGTCCACTATCTATATTCGTGGTGATAGGTTTATGCTGTTTCTTTTACCTACTGGGAGCATGGCAGAAGAGTGGTTTTGGAAAGGGAGATGGTATAGCAATGCAAATAACAAAGCAGACAGACTGTAATGTCTTCACCAATTTGAACTTTGAAACTCATCACAACAACGTAGAGATTGTTGAACCTCCCAAGCAAAATACTGTAGTGTTCAAGCCATGTGATGCTAAATACACTGATTACACTCCTTGTCAAGAACAAGACCGGGCCATGAAATTTCCAAGAGAGGATATGATATATAGAGAAAGACACTGTCCACCTGAGGAGGAAAAATTGCATTGTCTAGTTCCTGCACCAAAAGGATATATGACACCATTTCCATGGCCAAAGGGTCGCGACTATATCCACTACTCTAATGTTCCTTATAAAAGCTTGACAGTAGAAAAGGCTGTACAGAACTGGGTGCAGTTTCAGGGAAATGTGTTCAAATTTCCCGGTGGAGGAACGATGTTCCCTCAAGGTGCAGATGCATATATTGACGAATTAGCTACAGTTATACCGATTGCAGATGGCTCTGTTAGGACTGCACTGGATACCGGTTGTGGAGTATGTTAATTCAAGAATTATTTTACCTTTATCTCATTGGTATTGCTGACATTTCTCTGCAAGCCTGCATCCGTGCTTGTCACGTCTTTATCCTCGATTATTTTTTAAAGCTCGATTCTTTTACTTTACTTTCACCTTCATTCCGTTTGCTATTTTTAAAGCTGTAATTTTTTTTTGGGTGACCCTTGAGAGTCCAATTAGTTAAATCCATTGTGGTTCAGTTTTTATTCACCTATGGTCGTGTGCACATGAGATGTCTTTGTCATCATCATCCTCCTAACTGTTGTTTTATAGTCACCTTATTTGAGATATTTATGGCTTTGGATAACATTTCATATAAGATAGTGAAGCAAGGTATCTCTTTGTGTGCACTGTTTCCCATAAGGAAACATATATGATGAATATTCCTTTAATCAATAGCCAAAAACAACTGATTTTTAGTTGTCTGGCTTCTTTGTTCACTAGGGTTTTATTGGAACTGATACGATAATAATGATGCAGGTCGCAAGCTGGGGTGCATACCTGCTTAAAAGAAATGTGTTGGCTATGTCATTTGCACCACGGGACAATCATGAAGCACAGGTGCAGTTTGCGTTGGAGCGAGGTGTACCTGCTGTCATTGGAGTTCTTGGATCAATACGCCTTCCATACCCATCAAGATCATTTGATATGGCTCAGTGCTCTCGATGTTTAATACCATGGACGTCAAATGGTGAGTGCATAAAATCACATTTTTCTTTTATATTCTCATGCTTTTTGGTAGCAAGATTTGCTTTAACACGAATTTCATGACACTTCCAAGCAATGTTTGAGTAGGGGAGAGGGATGGAAAATTATAGAAATTGTACAGGTTAAATATTTAACCTTAATCGGGAAGGATTTTGGTAACAAAATGGAAGGATTATTTGGGGGAGGATGGGTAGAAAGTATAATGGGAGTTAAATGTTAATCTTTTGATGACTGATTAACCCTGGATAAATTCTTTAAACCCAATTATTTTCCGAACTCTGTTCTCCTTTTGTTAACCTCCTATCCAAACAAGATACAGACTCTGTTTGGTTCTACTTCTTGGGTAAGTTTTTTTTCAATAATATTACTTTTAGAAAATTAATGTTTGGCAATTTATCTCTTACTTGTTTTTTTCTAATTTTCAATAGGAAAAAAAGATCTGAATGCTTTCGCTAAGTAACCAAAATTTTCAATTAACGTATTACATGGTTACTTTCTCAAATCAACAAAATTTTGCTCCAAGGAAAGCAAGTAACAATTATTTAAGAGGTTTAATTACTTATACCTGCAATCTTTCCAAAAGAGTAATATGGAATGTAGAATTATATTTTAATCTAGAAAATAAAAACTTTTCCTTAAACATAATGTAAATTATATTTAATTGTATTCTCATAATATTTTTAAATGTATTGTTAACAAGCACAAACATCTTGTACAGTCTCCAATAGTACTTTACCAAAAACATTTTACCAAACACTACCATTAGTTTTAATGACAACATCTCATTATTACTGGTACTGCTACCCTATTCAAACAACCTGAGCTTAAACATTCTGCTTCATTCCATTTCATTACTTACACCCTGTCCCAATAAAATCTCAAATTCTAGAGGAATCTTTCATATACAATGTTGAAATTACCTATAGTATTTACTCAAGAGGGCGAGGGATGCTACCAAATTGTCAATTTGGCAGTTCCTGCAAGAATGCAGGAGTAAAAATTCCTAGTTACTGCATGTATCTACCACTACCATTGTTGGCATTCTGATACCATGTTACAATTATTTGTTAATTACACATGACTTTAACTTCCTCAAACAAACAAAAGAATTTGAATAATGAGACCTAAATCCTGCTGCAAATTCTTTATACCTGCTGTGTGACGATGGTGTTTTCATCTCTGGATTTCTTATATAGATGGGAAGTATCTAATGGAAGTTGACCGGGTTCTCAGACCTGGTGGATACTGGATATTGTCGGGTCCTCCAATTAATTGGAAAACCTACTACCAAACATGGAAGCGCACCAAGAAGGATCTCCAGGCTGAACAGAATAAAATTGAAGAGCTTGCAGAGCTCTTGTGCTGGGAGAAAAAATATGAAAAGGGAGATATTGCCATATGGAGAAAGAAAATAAATGACAAGTCCTGCAAGAGGAAGTCCTCAGATATGTGCCAAACTGAGGACACTGATGATGTCTGGTGAGTGCTTTCCTGTGATTGATTTAGACTGTATTTCTATTTTTTGCTTATATTCTATTCATTGCCAAGTAGTTCACAAAGTAGTCTTTTAAATAAGATCCTGGTGCTGTGTTCATTAGTTTCTATTTTATTGATACTTATTCTGATGTTCGTGGATTACTTTGTGCGGCTTCCTTAGTAGCATGTATTGGGGGGCTTCCGCCAGGAGTTGATGTCTTAAATTACAATGTATTGATTTGTTACTTTGGTTTAGAATATAGGATGTAGGGACTGGTTGTTAGGAAGTGTAATTCAAGAAAAAATGAAGTAAAATTAAGAAATACTGAATAAAACAGTTTGACCCCTAATATCGTTAGTCATCTTCGAATGTCCATTCCCTGTTATTCTCTGTTTTCTAATATATTGGATGCTAAATAATATAATGGTTCGGTTGAGTATAGAAAGTTTTGTGGTTAAACTATAAGAAGATCATATTTCCATGTTATCAAACAAAGAATGTTCGTATTTTAGTAATTTTTTATTCTTAGTCTTTTAGTATTTCCATCCTAAGTTTTCTTGGTGATGTATCATAGGTACAAAGAAATGGACACGTGCATAACACCTTTCCCTGAGGTAACCAGTCGAAATGAAGTTGCAGGAGGTGAACTAAAGAAGTTTCCAGCAAGGCTTTTTGCAGTCCCTCCTCGGATATCTGGTGGATTGGTTGAAGGTGTCACAACTGAATCCTTCCAAGAGGACAATAAAATTTGGAAAAAGCATGTAAGTGCGTACAAAAGGATCAATAGATTGATTGGCACTACAAGATACCGGAATGTTATGGATATGAATGCCAATCTTGGGGGATTTGCGGCAGCACTTGAATCACCAAAGTCTTGGGTGATGAATGTTGTGCCTACAATTGCAAAGAATACTTTAGGCATTGTTTACGAGAGAGGTCTAATAGGAATCTATCATGATTGGTACGTTCCCTTCTTTCTATTATTTAAAATCTCCTTGTTGCATATCCTTTTTCTTGTGTTGGTGCCATTAATCACAAAATAAGCTAAAAAATTCTAAATTTTTAATCTATAAAGTTCAGATTCTTGCAAGCTTACTATATCTCCCTCTTCAATTAAAAAAGAGTGGTACAATTTGGGAGAAAACTTAAATTTTAAGATTACAAACTTGCTTTTGGCCTTTGTACTGATTCTACTCTATCATAAAGTCAAAAAGACCATACGGGAACCAAGGAAATAAATGAATCCTTATTGATTCAATTTGTTTTATATCACAGGTGTGAAGGTTTCTCTACGTATCCTAGGACCTACGACCTTATCCATGCTAATGGTGTATTTAGCTTGTACCAAAATACGTAAGCCTCTTAACTCGTGCACTGCTATGCTGTTGTCATTGTCTTCTTACATGCTATCATAAATTTATTTTTGGAGTCCTATAGTGCAATAATATAGAGTTTATCACTGTTTTGATCCTTGATGAAAATATTTTCCCGGAATGTATTGTTCAGGTGCAAAATGGAAGACATCCTTCTGGAAATGGACCGCATCCTGCGGCCTGAAGGGTCAGTCATCTTCCGAGATGACGTAGATGTTCTGAACAACGTTAGAAAAATCGCAGCAGGCATGAGATGGGATACCAAAATGGTGGATCACGAGGATGGTCCCCTAGTGTCGGAAAAGATACTGGTTGCTGTCAAGCAGTATTGGGTTGGAAGCGGGGGAAACAGCACGTCTAATGATGAATAAAGTGTTGTTTTACATTGGTTTACAGGTGAAATCTGTTGAAAATGATGATTAAATTGGTATGGCAAGAGAGGAACTGAAGAGTTCTGATCCCTGCAAAGATAGTTGTAAGTGATATAGAGCTCATATATACTTGGGGATGAAAGTAGGGTTATGGCATGTAACATTTTATTCAGAAGCTGCTTAAATAATTAGCAATTAGCAAGGAGCATATATTCTCATGTGTTCTGTTTATTTCACTAAAAATAAAATCAAAGAAGAAAACTGATAATTGATGTTATAAGCTTGAGCTTATAGAATTTACACATATTATTGAATTCAGTGGGTTTTAATGCAAACTACTTAATCCCTTATTCAACAGAAATTGAAAAGAGACACCTTATAATATAAACAAATAATTTTTTATATTTTATATAATATTTCATTACATTGAACAATATATTCATTGTTATTTAGATTGAACATATTATATGTATTAAAAAAAAAAATTAGATATATTCATAGTTGAATTTATAGTCTCAAATATAAAAATATGGTACCCCCATCTAAATCCTGGAGTTGTCAAATTATGATTTAATTAAAAAACAATAATTAAAGTATCCATTTATAGAGAAATTCTTTTTCTAAAAGAAAAAAGGTGTATATACATATATATATATATATATATATATATATAAACACACATATTTGAATTATGTAACTTGCACTAAACACATTTAGTATTGGAAAGTAGTGCAAATCAAGAAAAAGAAAAAGTTAATTGAAGCTTCTTTACGAGACAAAACAAATCAGATTTTTGTTAATAAAAATGTGTTTCATTTATTAAGTGATATATATATATATACACACACACACACACACATTAATTATAATATAATATTTTAATAAAAATATAAAACTTACTTAAATTCATATTTTTTTTATGAAAAAAATAAAAATAACATTCATCTAATTTTTTTTTAAAAAAAAAGTTAGTTGAACAGTTGAAGATTAGTAGTTGATGTTATAAGTTGAAGGTTAGATTATTGACTTAATGTTAAGAAGATTAGGTTGCTTAATTGTGGATTTCTAAGAATTTTAAAAATAATATCTGCAACAAACTGTGGATTTATGAATTAATATCCTTAAAACAATATGTTGATTAAAAAAACATTAATCAATAAATCCACTTTTAGAAAAGGCGTGAAAAAGTAAAAGAAGATACACTCAGAAAAAAATTATTAAATAATATATTTATAATATAATTTTTTAATTAAAATATTTGAAACTATAATTTTTTATTTTTTATTTTTTAAAAAGGAAATAAATGCTGGTAAGGAAAAGAAAAAGTTAATTGAAGCTTTCCTTAGCAGACAAGACAATCCGCCTAACTCCATCCATGACGACACTCTCAACTCAAAACCGTATATATATATATATATATAGATATATAATATCGAATTATATGCATAAGTATTCAGCATCCACTTACTACAAATATATATATATATATATATAATTTCCAATACAAACGACGCCATTATTACTACTCCACTTCCTTCAGACAGATATCTGTAACATCTGCAGATTCTACACGTTTTAGGCTATATATAGAGATATATGTATGCACGTATGTATGTTTTTAAGGTATAGGTGAGACCTGCAATTAAGACGATGATGGGAGGAGCAGGAGCTGGCGTAGCTTACGCCATGTGGAAGTTGCATCAGGAGCAAATAAATAGGGAGCAAGAGAATTTGGGAAATGCTACTCGTCGTCCTCGCAAACCAAGCCCTAAGCCTGGCTGTTTCTTCTTCTGGATTTTTCGAATGACTGGTGCCGCTAAGGTTTCCTCCATTGATTCTCATCATCAACAACCGTAGAGAAACATTAACGCTGCGATTGATCCAGATCGTCCACATATCATTTTCGATCTTTGTTTCTGTAGAAGTTGGATTTGTGTTTTCCTCTTCCTTTTTCATTAAAGCTGAATATTTGTAAATACTGCTCCCCCTTTGAAACAGCTCATAGGTCTCTAGTAAATCTAAATTGTACAAAATGGTTTGATTATTTTTTTGTTTAGCATCCAAACCATACCTTCCTTTTCAAACTTTCACCACCAAACATTCAAGGGCCACAAATATATAACACAGTATCTATCTTAATCTCTTTATCAAGATAACAGGATCCTTAATCAACTTTGAAATCCTATGTTGAAACATGGAGAGGTCGAAGAAAATTCCACATAATTAGACACTAATTTTTATCATTCAAACTCAGGATTACCATAGTATCTTCCGCAGACAAACTGATTATGTTTGTCCTCAGTGCATCGCCGAAACGATGTTATATCAAATCAAACGTAACTGTCAATTAATGATTTCCTCATCTCATCCACAATCGCGCTCGGCTGTGCTTCTCTCAACTTGAAGATGGTTTCCACCACAGAAAGTTCTGTTGCCGTGGTGTCTGAACCGCAGAAAGCCGTCCAGTCATTTACTGTCATTCCAGCAGCTATTACTTCGCTACCCCGGTTAACAGTGCCAGCCACTAATGGAACCTGAAGAAGAGTTGAAAGTTCATCCAAATCTTCTACTGAGGTATGCGGATGAACCTGCTCAAATGCAAGAATTTTAAGGGGCAAGTTAAACAACGCTCAAATGCAAGAATTTTAAGGACCAAGTTAAACAACGATTATTGCTGGACAAGTTATAAAACAAACAAAATCTTTCCTATTGGAGGGACTTACCAAGCCACCTCTGTTGGAGAAGGCACAGTAGCTGCCCACAAGAATATTGCCAGCAATTGTCTGCCGGAAAACTTCCACACCGAGGACATCTGCAATTATCTCCTCGGTTTCCTGAGCATATTTGACACAGAATAATAGCATACTTTAACATCTCAAGTAACAATTTCAATGAGATCATGCTAATTTGCCATAGAAAGTTTTGCCAAAAGAATCTCAGAGCAGACAAACATTACACTCAAAATAAAAATCAAATACTGCCAAATTGTCTCCGACATATCTCAGAAGGTTCTTGACGGAAAATATCAAAATGCATATTACTTAGCATCCATTTCCAGAGCACAAGAGATGTGATGAACTGGCATACCCAAGATAAAGAAAATACAAACCAGTAGCCTGGGTAAACCGAAGTTAGTGGCAAAACTGAAGTTGTTATGATTAGATAAGTGAGATTAAAAGATTTAATACAAGGATTTCCAGTAACCAAGTCAAAACCCGTTTCACATGCTCAGGAATAACACAGCAATAATTTTATCAGTTCTTTAAAATAACATACTAAAGATTAATCTTAAGGAATAACAGAAATTTACCCGGTCCAGATCAGTGTGTGCAAGAGCAACATGGTCATTGCAAGCAATACAATTCCCTAGAGCAGATAGTCTCTCCTCTATCCGCTGAACAACAACTTGATCAGGTAGACTGTTCCTTAAGTGTTGAAGCTCTTCAATAAGAAAAATGCAAAAATAATCCTATCAACATCATGAAAAAAAAAATCCAAGTATGATACATATATACACACATATATCAAAACTAGATTAATTTTTTAGTAAAAATTTATACATTTTATTAATTAAATGATACACACACATTAATCATAATACAACCTCTTAATGAGAACACACAGGGAAATACAACCGACTTAAACCTACAACTTCTCATAGAGGGACAGAAGTACTAATTATCCAACCAAGGTAGTCATTGGCTGAACAGGTCATCACATATAGCAATACCAAGCTTTGTGCCATGGTAGTCACTGGTTCATAGTGAAATTTTCTTTTCAAGAGAGCTAATCAGAAAGTCAAATCTATAGCTACAGTGGGATTTAAATTCTTTTCAAGAGAGCTTTAATCGGTCTCT
>NW_019014686.1:3101640-3115709 GCF_000150535.2 Carica papaya
TTAACTTTACTCCAGTTAGGTGGGGGGGGGGGGGGGAGGGATTTTAGCGTAAAATGATCCATTTGACTGTTTTCTGAGTCATTTTGAGAGTAATAGTATAACACTTGATAGTGTTGAGAGTAGCTTAAATAGAATTAAAAATACGTGGATACATTTTTTTAGGTCAATTTTGTTAGGTCATGACATTAATAATGAGGTGGATTTTGAAAATATCACCGATACTTTAACATCATTATAAATGATTTTGTACATGGGGTGGCACCCCTGTCTTCTTGATACAAATTGGTAGATACTTAACACTTTTTATATAAAAAAAAAATCTTAGCTTTACTCCAAATCCTAATCTAAATCTAATTATAATTTTAGAAATCCCAATCGTAGTTTTATTCCAATTTCCCCTCATTTAAATCTATAACTAAATAATTACTATAAACCTTTAAATAATTGTAAATCCTACTAGTTCCTTAAAGAAACCAATTTTCTACTAGACTCAAAACTATTTCCTTTTGCTACTTCCACGGGTCCCACACCCTATTATTTTTTGTATTGTAACAACTGCCCACAACGGTTCCTACTCCGCTTATATTGCGTTTTATGCATTTCTATTTCCTAGGGAATTCTGTAGCAAAGAATAAAAAGTGCAGCAATATATTAATAGAATTCAAAACAGTTAATATATATATTGCAAATAATCATGGTACCGTTCAATTTCCAAGAAACACCTCAAAGCCAAATGCTAAGGGACAGAAAAGATCAAAAGAAGATAAACACTGACTTCACTAGACGACCTCAGGAACATTGTCTAACTAAAACAGAACGGTGGTCTCCAAACCAACATTGAAAGTAACAATTCTGAGATGAGAAGAAGTGGTGAAAGTAACACTGCTGAGATGAGCAGAAGTAGTGAATGGGCCACATGATACAAAATGGAGATAAAAAAATTAACTCCTAAAACATAAAATTTCCAGGTTCAGTGAAAGAAGAGAAAAGAAAGAAAGAATAAATTTCACGAACATCATCTACCTAAAATAGAAAGGAGGTTTCCTAACCAACATGAAAAGTAGTATTTTAGGATGAGAAAAAATGATGAATGTGCCACACAGGAAAAAAAAGGAGACAGAAAATAAACTCCTGATACACACTTTTTGAGTTCAATGGAAGAAAAGAAAAGAAGCTTTCTAAACATCATCTAGCTAAAATAGAAAACGGTTTTCAAACCAACATCGAAAGTAACAATTTTGAGATGAAATTGGTGAATGCACCTCACCCATAGAAAACGGAGATCAGAAACTAAACTCTTGATCCAGTAACTTTTTGTGTTCAATTAAAGAAAAGAGAAGAAGAGGAGATCAGATCTTCAGTAGTTCATAATATTACAAAGACATTTTTACACTGATTAGACCTGTATTAGAGTATACGAAGGTAAATAGTTTTGTAAATAAAAGAGTTGTAATATTATTTCTGTAAAGTTGGGAATTATTTTGTAAATACACATTAGTTCCATGTATAAATACCATCAATTAATGAGAAGAATAAACACTTCTCCCTCATTTTCTCCCACTCAATAGCACGACTCACACTAGATCTCTCTCAATGTTTACTGATTTAGTTGTTTTCTTCATCAACTATGTACATTGATAGATGTTAGATTGTAATATAGTATCAGAGCTCAAAGATTTCTTCCGATCATGTTTTTTTTTTTTGTTGAAACCAAAACCCTAGGTTCGTGATTTTGCAAAGAAATTTCTCCAGCTTCAAGTTCTCACGTCGATAGTCATGGATACAACTACTGCTAGCACAGAGCCGTCAACGTCTGAAGAAACTATAGCGAATCCATTCTATTTGCACCCGAGCGAGAATCCATCGCTTCAGCTGACTTCAACCATTCTCACAGGTAACAATTTTCATTCGTGGTCGAGGTCAATGAGAATAGCCTTGATTACTAAAAATAAGATGAAGTTCGTGGATGGTACAATACTAGTCCCGAGTAAAGACGATCCTATGTACAATACATGGAAGCGGTGTAATATGATTGTTGTTTCTTGGATAATAAAGTTGATTTCTCCATCTATTGCTCAGAACCAAATCAGGATAGATTGTGAGAGAGACTTATGGAAAGACCTCCATGATAGATATTCTCAAGGTGATGCAGTTAGAATAGCTAATCTCCAAGAGGAGATTTCACTGATGAAACAAGGAACCTATTCAGTCACAGAATATTATACACATTTGAAGATAATGTGGGATGAGTTTTCGAACGTGAGGCCTCTGCCTCCTTGTGACAGACCTTCTTGTGACAGTAAAACACAATGTTTGTGTAGTGTTGGAACAACAATTAGAAAATACTATGAGGAGGATAAAACCATTAGGTTTTTGAGAGGACTAAATGAGTTTTTCAGCGTTATAAAGTCACGGATCCTAATTCAAGATCCTTTACCTCCACTGAGTAGGGTATTTGCACTTGCCATAGAGCATCAGAGAAACCTTGACACGGGACTTTCAGAACAGAATTTTGATTCAAATGTTTTACATGTAAACAAGACTTTAGTTCCTCGACAAAATGTCAATCTTCTGGACAGAATGTTAGCAATAATATAAGAGGAAAGAAAAAGTATAATTCTGGAACTGATGGATTCAATAATGGTAAGAGGCTGACATGCACCTATTGTGGTTTCACTAGATATAGAGTAGAGAAGTGTTATAAGAAGCATGAGTATCCACCGGGGTATAAACCTAACCCTTGGAACATTCCAAGTGTGAGTCAAGCTAGCACTCAAATTGGTGAATTAGAATCTGGTGTAGCTAATTCTCATGTAAGAATTAATGCACAGTGCGGTGGTCCAGATGCATTGCCATACTCATTTACAAAAGATCAATATCACAAGATACTATCTCTTATTCAACCGTCAACAGCTCCAAATATTTCAACCATTACTCCTCAAATCAACACCCTCTCTGCTACATCCCAACCTTCCACTGAACCAGGTAACACTACTTTCTCCTCCGTTCCATCTACACTAGTTGACTGGATCATTGATTCTGGAGCTAGCGATCATATAGTGAGCTCGATTGAGCTGCTTACTTTACACATGCTTGTTGAATATACGTTCATTAGATTACCAAATTCATAGATACTTAAAGTCACATACATTGGTACAGTACATATTACACCAAACCTCATCCTTCACAATACTTGCTTTGTTCCCCAGTTTACACTCAATTTGATTTCCATTAGTCAGCTATTAAAACACTCACAATTTTTACTGACATTCATCCGTCATTATTGTGTCATTCAGGATGTTCAGAGCCAGAAGAAGATTGGTTTAGCTAGGGCAAGACATGGGTTGTATCATTTTGAAGTGCTAAAATTCAAGAATATATATAATGTAAATTATGCTGTAAAACCAATCTCTTGTATTGGTTCTGTTGTAAAGTCAATCTCTTGTTCGCTCTGTTGATAAATTGAACCTTCGTTACTGTTCTTCCCTTGTAAACAAAAATAATATGTGGTATTTCCGTCTTGGCCTTTTCCACCAAGACTACAAGTGTTGCATCAGCTGAATAATTCAATAACTCCTTGTTCTTCATTTGTTTGTGATGTATGTCATTTTGCTGAACAAAGAAAACCTTCATTTCTCACAAGTGTTTCTACAAGTTATTGTTATTTCGACTTAATACGTGTTGATATTTGGAGTCCCTTTTCTGTTGCCTCATTCTATGGTCATCATTATTTCTTGACCGTTATTGATGATAAGAGTCGTTATACATGGGTATACCCCATGAAGGCAAAAGGAGAAGCAATTGATAATTAATTTTTTTGTCCATGTTGAAACATAATTTCAAACCAAAATCAAATGTTTGAGATTTGATAATGGCAAGGAATTCAATTTACACGAATTTTATGCTAGTAAGTGCGCTATACATCAATTTTCTTGTCCATATACACCACAATAAAATAGTGTGGTTGAAAGAAAGCACTAGCATATCTTGAATGTGCCGAGATCGTTGCGATTTCAAGCCAATTTACCCATCAAATTCTGGGCAAATTGTGTTTTACATGCGGTATACCTCATCAATCGTATTCCGTCTCCAATCATCAACAATCAAACACCTTATGAACCTTTATTCCATACCATCCCTACATATCATCATCTCAAGGTATTTGGTTGCTTATGTTATGCTTCCACCTTAGACTCCAACCGTTGAAAGTTTGCTTCGCGCGCTATCAAACGTATTTTTCTTAGTTACCCTTCTCATATCAAAGGATATCGAATCTATGATCTTTATTCTCAAAGTTTTTGTATCCAGAAATGTCAATTTTGTTGAACATGTCTTTCCATTCCATTCCATACCTTCCAATGATTCGGATAACTTTGTTCTACCCCATTCTGATAGTTTTACAACAGAGTTGTATAATGATACAAGTAAACATTTTGTACAACAAAATGATACAGACCATGGAAGTTTGTCTGAGTCAATCGCTTCTGGTCCTGTCTCTTCTCCCATTCTTACTTCGCCCTTAAATGCTTCTCTTATATACAATGAATCCACATTTACCACTTGTACACCAGAGGAGCTGACACATCCAGAGACATAACCTGATCTGCCAAAGAGAAAATCAGCTAGGCAAGTAAAGCAACCGGTTTAACTTAAAGACTATCATGTGTATGGTCTGAACTCCGGAATCAATGTATCCTCACCAGATTATATTTCTAATGTCCTATCATATGACCATATTCCACACAAACAACAAGCCTTTATCTTCGCCTTAAGCCAAGATCAGGAACCAAAATCATATAACCAAGCTGTTGTTTCTCTAGGCAATACAGGCTAAGATTAATGCACTTGTAGAAAATCAAACATGGGATTTGGTTACATTGCCTCCGAACAAACAGCCTATTGGATGTAAATAGGTTTTTAAAATCAAGAAGAAGGCTTATGGATCTACTGAACAGTATAAAGCTTGGTTAGTAGCCAAGGGATATACTCAACAGTCTGGTATAAATTATTTTCCTGTTGCTAAGGTCACTACTGTGCGCACTTTGCTAGCTGTGGCTGCAGCTAAAGGATGGCTGTTACACCAGTTGGATATTAATAATGCTTTTCTCCACGGTGATTTGTTTGAGGAGGTTTACATAACTCTTCCACCAGGTTTTAATTCCACTCAACAGAATCAGGTTTGTAAGCTTAGGAAGAGTCTCTATGGGTTGAAGCAGAGAAGTAGACAATGGAATTTCAAGTTAACTGATGTTTTGAAGCAACAAGGCTTCATTCAAGCTCATTCAGATTTTTCTTTGTTTATCATATCTACTGGCTCTTCCTTCATTGCTCTTATTATCTATGTTGATGATGTGATATTAGCTAGTAACAACATGGAAGAAATACAATCTGTCAAAGATTTTCTACATGATCAGTTTAAAATAAAAGATTTGGGGGAGCTCAAATTCTTCTTAGGTCTTGAGGTTGCAAGGTCTGAGGAAGGAATTAATATTTGCCAATACAAATATACCTTGGATTTACTTCAGGATAATGGATGTTTGAACAGTAAACCCACCCCAACTCCTATGGTTCCTTCTGTCCAGTTAGTGAAAGATCATGGCTCACCCAAAGTTGATTCAACTGCATATCAGCAGCTTGTGGGTAAGCTTTTGTATCTTACCACTACACGGCCAGACATGCTTTGCTGTTCAACAGCTTTCTCAATTTCTTGAAGCTCCTACTTAGACACATTTACAAGCTGCTCATCGGATTTTGAGATACTTAAAAGGCATGTCTGGGCAAGGTTTGTTTTATCCTGCACAGAATTCTTTGAAATTGAAAGGTTTTAGCGATTCTGATTGGGCCACTTGTCCCGATTCACGGAAATCTGTTACCAACTTTTGTGTCTTTTTCGGAAATGCTCTTATTTCCTAGAAAACAAAAAAACAATCAACTATATCTCGATCTTCCTCTGAAGTGGAATACAAGGCTCTTGCTGCCATCAGTTGTGAGCTGTAATGGCTCCGTTTTTTGCTTATTGATCTACTTGTGAATCTTCATCCAGTTATAGTTTTTTGCGATAATCTGTCAGCAATAAAAATTGCTGAAAATTAGATTTTTCATGAGCGGATGAAGCATATAGAAATTGATTGTCATCTCGTTCGACAGAAAGTTGCAGAAGGTATCATTTGTTTGTTCTCTGTTTCTTCCTTTCATCAGCTGGCTGACTGTTTCACCAAGCCACTTTCCATTTCAAAGTTTAAAGCACTGGTATCCAAGCTGAGTATACAAAATTTGTATACTCCAGCTTGAGAGATGGGTATTAGAGTATACGAAGGTAAGTAGTTTTGTAAATAAAAGGGTTGTAATATTATTTCTGTAAAGTTGGGTGTTATTTTGTAAATACACATTAGTTCCATGTATAAATACCTTCAATTAATGGGAAGAATAAACACTTTTGTTTTTCTAGATTCTTCTACTCTCTCTTCTTCCTCATTTTCTCCCACTCAATAGCATGACTCATACACTAGATCTGTCTCAATGTTTACTGATCTAGTTGTTTTCTTCATCAACTATGTACATTGATGGATGTTAGATTGTAATAACCTGAATTTATCAAATGAAAAGCCAAGGTACATTTTATATGCATGTTGCAGAGCAAGCAGTAGCTACAAACTTTTGATGATAAAGAATCAAATATTAGAAATAAGAAAATACTTCCCAAGAAAGGCTGGTTGCTTAAGCAAATATGAACAAGATTTGCACATAATGTCATAATAAGCAGAATGATGTTCGTACTTCAAGATCATAAATTACCTTGATCAGTTGTGGTGTGAGGAACAAGAAGACCATTTTTGTTCCCTGTCAACACAAAGCAAATTGTCATTTTGAGCAAAACCGGAAGCATTAGAAAGCTTATAAATTAGATAGGAACGAGAAGAATGCCCACCAGCACATAACCGCCCTATAATTCTAGTGCCTGCAATCGAGGTCTTAACCACAGGAATAACATCTGATAACTCTGCCTCAAAAGTACTAGAAGACACTCATAAAACCGTAATCCATTTAGAAGGATAGGAATAGATACATGGGTGTATAAATTGTGAACAAAAGAATACCTATAGAAATTTTCAGAACCTCCAATCGCAACCAGGCAATATGCATTTGTAAGCTTGGAGAAAACCCCAACTTCACATGAATTCTCAAACTGAAGTCCTGCATCCAGTCAAACTTCATTAAACATAAGCACAGAAAAGTATTCTGAATTAAAATTGACAAATGAAGATCCAGACAAAAATCCTTTACAAATCCAAACAGATATATTTGCATGTATATGTACAATCTGAGCACACACTCATATATGTATATAAGGACATTGATTCCTGTGTGCACGGACATATCAAGGAGAGAAAATATACATACATGCGTATATCAAGAGAGAGATAAAGTGAAAGAGAGTTTGATAAGCTGCTAAGAACGTACTAGTTGCCATGATAAAAAGGAAAATGGCCGAGCAAAAACAAAGACCTGTAGCAACAGAATTTCAATAGGGATCAGGAATTAACAGAACAAATATACCAACCTGAACAGTAACAAATCAAGAATAAATCTCCCAGTTGATATAGAAGTATAAAACACAAGATCCTAGAAAATATTGCAAAAGAAATAAATAAGCCCAAATCTTCAAGCCATATCACAAATTCTGAATAGTCCCGAAAGCCTACAAACACTAATCTATAGAAATATTTCTGGCACCATAAATCCTAGGATCAACAATTAAATTGAAGCGGACCAACCTTACCGCCTGTTGCATCCAAAATCAAAGCAAAATTTTCAACTCACAAGCACTAATTTCATAAATAGATAGTCTCAGTTCTCACAGACAAATTGAAACTTGAAACCATGAAAGGAAAAATTTAACATGTAATTTAAATAAATTTGTAAAGCATCCATCGGGATATTGAAACTCGAAAATCAACTCAACTGGGTTTCAAAAGATGGAGAATCAGTGAATCCGAAGCTAGATACTGATGATGCTGATGAGGGACCGGTGACTACAGAGAACAGCAGCAACTAGCGACGCCTATGGAGGTGAAAGTGAAGCAAAAAGGCTGAAGGGGGGCCGGAGAGGAGCAATTCAGGGATGACAAAGGAGAGAATTTATATTTTAGCGAAAAGGGATGCATGATATTTGTGTATTTTCAAAAAAAATTTGTATTTCATTTATTTAATATTCGGATAAATTTTAATTAATATCTGACAGTAATTAAATAATAATAATATAAAATTTTATATTAATATAAATTAATGATAATTATTTATTTAAATAATAAAATAATATAATTTTAACTTTAATTAAATTATTAATTTATTTTTATTTTATTATATGTAATAATAAATAACATATAATAAAAAAATATAATATATATAAATGTAATTAAATTTATATTTAAATAAATAATTATTATATATTATTATATTAAATTTAAAATTATTTTAAAAAATAAAAAATAAAAAAGTATTTAAAATAATTATTTATCATGAATTAATTTATTAATTAATTTTATTTAAATTTATATTTTTTTATTAATTTTTAACTTCTAAATATATTTTTTTTAACAAAAATATATGGGATATATATGCATATGTACATATCTCATATTTATATTTAATGAGAAACTATTTATATTTTATTACCAAATTACTTAAAAATTAAATAATTATCATATTAAATCAAAACCACTTCAAAATATAAGTAGTAAAAAATATTGTCTACAAACAATTAAAGAAAGACAAAAGAAATTATAAATTTAAAATAAATTAATCAATCCAAAACAATAAATTAGTCCATTAGAATAATAAAATTCATCAATTTTCTTAATTATCTATTAAACATCCAACATAATTTAATAAATGTTTATAAATCCATAATATAGTTTTGCATTTTGACAACATCAATCTCTATTTGAAAATTCGAAAAAAATAATGAATCAAAATCAGCAAAATAACAAGTATAAAATATTCGAACTTGAGATTTAATATTAGTCATTACTTGATAAATGAAGCAAATTGATCATGAAAAAACTACAACGATCAAGAAAGCAAATCATTAAAACTTTAGTCATGTTTGATCTATTTATAAGTAGCATAAAAGCTTTTGTTTGTAAAAGGAAATCTAATTTTATATGAGAAATTTCTTAATATAGTTCTTCTACTAAAACAGACACTTTTGAAATTGTTAATATTTTTTTCACTGAATTTGAAATAATTCGAACTTTAGCCAGATATTCTTCTTCATATACTGTTGTCAAACGTCTCACTTTCTTCTGCATTGAAGACTATTGTATCTCAGGTTCGAGTTCTAAAGTAAGAGTTTCAGGTGTTGGAGCCTCACATGAAGTATTCAGACCATGAAAATTAAAATTACCACTTAAATCTTGAGTAAGTGGTGTCTCACTTGTAGCATTCAGACCATGTTCATCACCACTTATCGTCTTTTATCTTTGAGAGTTTAGGGGTGTCTCACTTGTAAACTCACTAGCTCTATCCCTTCCATACATTTACGACATTTTCTCATAATTTCTCACGCATTTATTTTTCAATTTCGATGCTTCGGATTGAGTCTAAGATTAATAACTATATTAATATTTGAACAGTATAAAATATGGCAAACAATATATGATAAAGTAAAAGATTGACTTTTATTAGTTGCACCCAAACTTCTTCTATTTCGAATCATTCAGCTGTTGGATTCTTGGCAAAACTACTCATTCCATATTTGAAAACATCATAACATATTGAGAATTGACTTTTTAAATTTTTATGTATTGTGTATCCGCTCTTTATCAATGTCCATATCTGGAAATGCATTCCTCAATTCTTTAAGTACACAATCGACGACGTGTGATGTGAATATCCTACCCAATCTATGACCACACAAATGTAGCGCGTAAAAAGAGTCTACTAAGGCGTCATCCACAAAATCTGTCTGCTGGATAGTTTTACTTCCTCTATTTGCATGTCTATTCCTCCTGACCATCTTTTAAAACACATGAAAATACTAAATATAATCATATGCAAAAAAAAATATAATATGATTACAACAAAATAAATTTCAAATTGTAACATTCAATTAAGATATTAAAGTTACACAAATATCATAAGTCATACAAATGTCATACATCATAAATTATACAAATGTTATAAACTCCACAAAATGTAATAAGCCCACATATCAATTGATATTGTATCTCTAATTACTTCACCTTTTCTCATTTCCTCAATATTATCCCTAAAATTACATGTACTTTATTCGTCTGGAGAAACGTTTTAGAGTTCTTCATCAACCTCTAAAAGAAGTTCATCAGTTTAATCTTCTTCGCGTAAATAATTATGCAAAATACAACAAGCAACTATAATGGTATTAATAGTCTTAATCTGATAATGAGGTTCAGTCGAGTTTTGAATAATTGGAGAACATTTCTTTAGAACTCCAAAGACACATTCAATCGCATTATACAAAGAATCATGTCGTAGATTAAATAGCTCATGAGCATTGCGTGGTGAATTCCTAGAGTATTCACTCAAATAGTAACGTTCTCCTCTATATGGTGCAATTAGTCCACCCTGCAACATGAACCCAGCATTTATAAGGTAAAACTTACCTACAAGCAATGAATAAATTAAATTATAATATTTTTTTTCAAAATATACATTAAATATTGAAGTTAAATATATTTTAATTACCTTCAAAAATTACTAGATAATCATCAATTTTGTTTACTCCATCTTTTATTATTCTTGAATCTGATGCGGTCCCCAAGCTGCCAACAGGTTTTGGGTGGAGAAATCTTTTCTCCCGCAAAACTGTGGAACATCTTTTCTAGACACTTTAACACATATATGTTTTCCATTAATCATATCAACACAATCCTGAAATTAATTATTTACTAATTAAGTAAACATACACTTATGTTAAAAGAATTAATTAAACGTATTTAACTTATATATATCTTTAAAAAATGAAAGAATCTAGGATTGTTAGCTATTTCTGGAGGCACTTGTAATATATTTAGCTGACCAATAAATTTATCGGCCATATGTATTATACATCATAGCACATTGTGAAAATTGCGACTTGTCGTCTCTCTAAATCGTCGAAAAATATAAGATATGACCCGATTTCTCTCATTGTGTCATAATAGGTAAAATATCTTAAGTACTTGTTTTTTTACAGTTACACGAATGGTATGTCTAAGTTCACCATCTATAACTAGTAAATGACATAAATTCATAAAAACTGAAGCTCTCATCCTAATTATATGCCGATAAAACTTACTAAATATCAAATTTTCAATAAGCTTATCTCGAGCTTTCTTTCCCTCTAATATTATTTCATGAGTAAGCTTATAACTTATCTTGCACCTTCTATGAACTACTAGCCCATGAACTATGATAAACTGGCATACTAAAATAACTACAAGTCTCAAAATATTAATTCTTTTACCTAATGTGTGATCAGAAATGATACCAAATACATAGAACAAAACTAAACAATGAGTAGAATATTATACAGCAAAAACATGCAATCATTTTATATGAAAACAATTCATCAATGAAATGCATTAATATGTAGAATATTGTATAATAAAAACATGAAGAAAAAAGATTTATAAGAGGCTAAGAACCAACGACATAAATATCAAAGGTACAACTTTACTACACCCAGTTAGCTTTCTAGAAATGACACAGGCAAATATAATTAAACCAAGACTTCAAAAGGCATCAAACTGGTACATGTTACCTAGCGTCAATATATAAAAAAAAATTGGAAAAGACTATAATCTATAAGTCTACGAAGCCTTAAACCCTACCATTACTTTAACCTCCACATATACTATAATCAGCTTAAAGAATCCACCATCCTCCCAATAAAACAAAACATGGTAAAATAACAGAGTCACTGCTCCACTATTTTTTTTGAAATAAAAGTAAGACAATATTATTAACAAGGTACCAAATAAGTATACCTATATACAAGTAATTACAAGCCAATCCAAATATTAAAGATAGCTCTAAAATCCTTGAGCTCTCTAATATCATAACCCAAAAACATAGAACCAAAGACTAATAGTAATAAACTCTTTCTCAATACCCTCAAATGCTCCCAAGTTTCTTTCCTTCTAAACCACCCAAAAATAGAAAGTGGAATTAACCGTAACAATTTGTTCTTTTTACACACCTCATCCCAAGCCCATAACTCCTCCCTCACACTCCCAGCCACCACCCAGTTTAACCCCAATAATTTATAAACCATAAACCAAATGTCAGAGGCAGTAGGGCACCACAGCAAAATATGATTACAAATCTCCTCCTATTTTTTGCACAAGAAGCATCTATTAGTCAGAATGTTCCCCCTCCTTCTAAGCATATTAACAATTAAAATACATTTCCTGATAGCTTCCCATGGAAAAAAAACCACTCTAGGTGGAGTAATGGCACCAAAATGATAAGTCCTTTCAATCTATAAGTTATGACACCTCAAATCTTATCATTACCTTATCCGTCACAGATACACCTAGCAGTTTAAAGAAATTATCATCCACCCAACAAAACATGGTAAAAGAACTAAGTGAAAACCTATAAACTACAAGATGATAAACAAAAAATTCAGAGCTTCCAGAACACAATATATATCATATTCTACAATATATAAAAACAAGCACATCTAAGAAATTAATGAAGAAGGTGAACAAATAATGCCAGCGAAGTAAACTTAACCCAGAAAGATTATGTAACACCCAAATAAAAATTAAAATTTTATTTATTTATTTTTATTTTTAATTATTTATTTGATTTTTAATTTAATTTAATTTAATTTAA
This sequence comes from Carica papaya, assembly GCF_000150535.2. The sequence continues at coordinate 3,114,502 of NW_019014686.1, forward strand.
TAAAAATAAAAATAATAATAATGATAAAATTGGGTAAATATATTATTTAGATTTAATTGAAATTTATTTTGAAAAAAATGGGTCGAAATTTGGATTCTGATGGTATTTTTGAAAAGAAAATCGGAAACTGGGGGTCAAAACGTAATTTAGAAAAGTTGCACCACGTCAGCAGCCACATCAGCAGCCCGGTCAGCAGCCCCGGCCAACCAGAACGCGCCGCGTGGCAAGGCAAACGCTGACTAGGGAACGGGTCACGTGGGCGATCCGCGTGCGCGCGATCGGACGGCATAGATTCGTTCCCGCACACACGGACGGCCCAGATTGCATCGCGATGAACGGTCCAGATTTAAACCCAATTAAATCGCGATCGAACGGTCCAGATTTAATCTTGATGGACGGTTGAGATTAAAAGGCAAATGTTATAAATAACCCCACCCACACCTGACCAAAGAAACCCTAGCCGCCAGTGCTCGCCGGAGAAGAAGAACCAGACGCCGGAGGAGCCGGCCGCCGCCACCCGCCGCCGCACCGGGGAAGTTTCCGACCGCCGATCGAGGTAAATTTTCTCCTCCTTGCTCGTTTTTTCACGCTGAGTCCGCCTATGGCCAAACCGGAGCCAAACCACCGGCCAAACGGCCGGAAAACCCAACCAAAACCCAGCGGCGCCGTCGCGCCCCTCCTCGATTTTTGCCTCCGATGAGGCCCTTTCCGACCTCTGTTTGATGGAAATTTTATACAACTGTGATCACCGTTCTTTTCTCTACAGGTTGATCGGAGCCAAACATCAAAACGCGACTCACGTCGGAGGAGCCGCCTTACCCGAGAGCACCGCCACCGGTAAGTTTCGATTTTTCGGCCCACCGAGGGCCCTAAGGTTGTTCTATCGCAGGGACCGATGCAAGCGTAGCCAAATTCGGCCAAAAACGACCAACCCGAGGTGAATCGCCGCCGGAACACGGCGGAGTTACCGTGTCGGAATTGCGATATTGGTCGAAAGGGGCCCTAGGTCTGATTTGGGATTTTTTGGGACACGTGCAGGTACCAGTAGTGCGTTTCAGTTTCCCGAAAAAATTCATGAAAAATTAGGGACACCCCGTAGGCACACTGTAGAGTCGTATTTAGACCCCGAAACAAGTAAGGACCCCTCACCCCATTTCTTATCACGGTATTAAAGTTAAATAAATAATTAAACTGTAATATGTGACTTT
>NW_019014686.1:3128449-3138534 GCF_000150535.2 Carica papaya
TATGCTAACCATAAATAACTACATGTAGTTTCCATCTACCAATTTGCTAGAAACTCCTGGATGACTTATAGCAATTATTGATAGATTACAACCAGATGTAATTCGCTATGGGATACGCAGACAATGAAAGACTTTATGGTCAGACTAAACTTTAACTTTAAAGACCAAGCACTTAAAGCAGCATATATAGTTCTCTTTTGGATACCATCATCATATGAAAGACCTCAGCGTCAAAAATAATCCCAACAGGTTAACAGATATGCACAAAGGCATTCATCATCTGCTGTCCAGAGCACCAATTCTGAAGAATCCAAAAGCAGATAAATTATTCCCAAAGTATAAGCTGATAAGAAAACACTTTATGTATTCCAACGTGCTGCAAGCACATTATCTAGCTCAGAAGGTAGACATGAAACATGAACAGGCTTTGCATAGTGCTCCGCTTGGACAATAGATGGGTGAAAAACTTTAAGAAAGAAAAACAGATGGGTGGAAATAGAGTGGGGGCGAGGTTCTTATAATTTAAGGACCTCAAGCTTTGTGATGGGTTTAATCCATCATCAACTTTAGCTAGACTGCCATTTAGCCGGTAACTAATACTTAGCTAACACCAAGAGTACATGGTAATACCTAGTGTTGCCCATGCTTACCTAGATAGGAAAAAGTGCTATCAGTGACCTAAAGGCACGTCCCTACCTAATGCTATCTGATCACCCAAGTAGTACCCAATGCTTCATGACCACTCAAGTAGTACAGATTGCTATTTTTTTTTTTTATATAGAAAAAGAAATACTAGTAAGAAAAGGAGAAGGAAGAGAAGCACAAAAGAAGGAGGATAAGAAATCCTCATATAAAGAAAAAAGAACAAAGCAAAAAAAGAGAAAATTAACTATTCTCAGGATCTAATAGCTAGCCAATCTATATGTAAAGCAGACAAAGATAAGTTTGAACTGCCCCTGTGCCTCTGACCAAAGGAAGTTAAGAAAGTCAACTTTGTCCGATGGATCATAAATGTTGAACAGTACTCCCTAAAATTCTAGCATTTCTTTCAAGCAAATTACTTTTTTTTTTACAACAAAAGGGAGTAGAATATAAATAAGACAGTAACAGGGTACAACTCATAGACAAAATATCAATAAGATCCCCAAGATTCAGGAAAGAATAGAAAAGATGACTCTTAATTGAAAAAGACCCAGAATTTTAATTACAAATCTTAAACTTGTCAAAAAGTAGTTTCTATGCCTTCAAAAGTTCTATTTTTTTTCCCGTCAAATCACACAGAAGGTAGCCAAGGGGATAAGAGATAGGGCCTTTTTTGTGACGCTTATCACCACAGATGCCTCTCGAAGCACATATCTCGTCCTCTATAGAACCAGCCATCACCCAACACCTCCCCTGAAAAAGATCATATGTCATAGTCCAGAGACGAAAGAAAGGGGACACCAAGGAAGAAGATGATTGCCTGACTCTGCCTCTCTTTTGCAAAAATAACACCAGTTCACTGTAATTTTAATCAGGTTGTCCATGGTAAGTATGCTTTCCCTCATCACTTCCTAGAGCACAAAAAGCCATTCTAGAGGAGGAATTAATCTCCTAAGTTTGTTTTTCTACTGATGTCTTAAGATAGTTTAGAAAGCCATATACAAAAAAAGACATAAAAGCCACTTAAAGTTTGCAAAAAGGATATAAATCGAAAATGCTTCTTTACCTGTCCGCAAAAACTCAGGCGGGGTATATGCTAAGTTTGTACTGTAGCTTTTTCCATCTCGGCTATTTTTCATAAGGCCAAAACTTGATAAACACGGATCACCATCCTGAAACATGGAAAAGCTAGGACAGAATCTCAGAACAAATTCATAACATAAAATAGACAATAGAAAAACAGAAACTCTTTCGAGTGAGAGACGGGCACTCTAGGAGATCAGCTAATGGACTGTCAAAACTGGCAGTCCTGTCCACCAACCATAGCACTCAATATATTCATTTCTCAATGTGAAAAAGAAAATATGAAACAATTATAAAGAATAATTGAACACAACCACAGAGGATCCTAACTTACTAACACAAGGATCAATTGATAATAGAAACTATGTCTCATCAGATAACTAAAGAAAAAATTGAAAAATAAGTCCGAAACAAGCAACCAGTGAATGCAGATATAATTTAGAAGCAAACATTGGACAATTCATGAACAAGCTCCAGAGTTTGCTATTTGAACGTGCATCAACATCCTAATATACCAACTGTTAGGGATTCTAAACATCTAAACAATCATTTCATTTGCCAAAGTATATCAAAGAAGGAAAAAAGAATCTCTTGTTCAGAATTAAGACTTCTAGTTTTAGGTGTTCGGGTTTTTTCAGGTGTTTATGGGTATCTTATATCCCAAGCGTCAGAGTTTACTATCTGAATGTACATCAGCATCCTAATATACCAACTGTTAAGATCCTAAACACCTAAACAATTACTTCATTTGCGAAGGAATACCAAAGAATGAAGAAAGAATCTGTTGTCAGAATTAACACTTCTAGCTTTAGGTCTGTATCTTGGCAGTATGCATGGGAATAAATTCTGTTAAGGATAATGTAGTTGTTTAACTCGACTAAGTCCACGAAAGTCTAGGAAAATAAGAATAGGCAATTGTAGCAGTCACTACATTCTGCCAAGAATTGAAAACTTTTCTTATATTAGGAAGTAGGAACAGCAGTTACCATATTCTGCCACAAACAGGAACTGTTCCTATCGTTGCTTTTTTTTTAAATAAAAAGTATGAAAAGTATTATTATATACATTCCTACTTCTGATCCGTGAATGTTATTCAAGAAAATTGTTAAAGTACTGAGTACTTATTTCCTCATGACAAAGTAAGGTTCTTTCTTAATAGGTCCTGATTCCACTAGAATAGGTAAAGACATGAAAACTCATAAACACTTAAAAATTTATACAGATTCTATGTAACCTCTAACTAGATCTATTGATAGTGGACATATCAACAACTCATATGAAACCATCAACTTCTAGTAATTCTGAATGCTTACCTCATTGAAAAGAACTCTATATGCATTCAGATCATGATAGATCTTCCAGTTTTCTGAATTGCAATGATCAAGGGCCAGTGCAATATTGTATGCGACTCTAACACGCATTTCCCAGGGAAGTGGCTGTTTTTCCCCTATAAGTCAACGAATGTATTAATTAATTGCAAAATTTTCATGGATAAAAGTTAATACACATATATGAAACAAGCAACATAATCAATCACAAGACACAAGAAAAAAAAAGACACAAAATCAGCCTCTAGAGAGAGAAATCCACACGCAAATATCATGATAAATTTGACAGGAAGAGCTGCAGAAAATAGAGAAATAAAGAGGGGATCAAAGAGCCTAATTCCCTCAAAATTGCTACCACAATAGTGATAAAAGTACAGTCTATTATCTTGATAACATGGACAGGCATATGGGGAAACGAAAGGGGGATCAGAGCCCAGTCCTCACAATTGCTATCAAAATAATAATGTACATCATCTCCACCAGCAAGAAACTATTCTTCAATCTGGAAGAAATAGTTGGTCCATTAGATATTAATAGAAGCATCATTTAGACTGTTATGAAAATAAATGGCACAAAAATTTTGAAATTGTTTAAAAAAGTGCCCAAATTTAACTTGCTTACAGTAACATAGATGTAAAGCAGATAAGAAATAGCGAGGTCAGTATCTCAATATAACTTCTTTGATAGTTCTGTCTAAGAAAAATTTATCCCATAGTTTGTCCAAGGTGCAACAAACTCAGATCCTTGGAAAGCTTATGATTCTAACAGCATACATCCGAAATGGTGGCAACAGTACTAAATAAATCTACATAAAATCAAATGATGATTATAGGAAAGCAAAAAAAGAAAAAGAAACGGCAAAGAGAAGAGTGGTACAATGAAAGAGATGCTTCGAAAGAGTATCATTGGACATGTACTCAGCCACCAGAAGTCTCTCTTCTCCTTCAGCACAGCAACCAATCAGATTCACCAATCTCTGGTGCCTCAGCTTTCCAACTCCGGCTGCCTCTGCCTAAGAAACCATCAAATTAGCAGCCATCAAGCTCCGTACTGAATTTCCAAACTATCATAAGCTCAATGAGATTTTCAAGATGACAAAGGGATAATTTCTTTTCCAAGACCAAAAAAGTACCAATGACATTTTCAAAACGGCGGGAAACCAAAATCCAGCAGTTCTCTTTCTCAGCATAAAGTGGGGAAAAAAAACAGATTAAATACAATTGGTACCAGCTAAGACTTGTCCCTTAAACATCGGATAAAAATAATTTCTTTTTTTGAAAAAATAAAAAAAGTACACAAGCTAACGACCTTTTAGAATCATCAAGAGAAACTGAAAAAGCCCAATCCCTGTCAAGTCTCCTAGAAAATAAAGAAGCAAGAAAAAAGAACAAAAAGAAAGAATTATTATATTCTTAGAATTGCATGTGCTGAAATCACTGATCTTCCAATCAAAATCGTCTCTTTCATTTTCTCATAAACCAAACAGAATAGTTGACTTTTCTTGCCCTTACCACAAACTGCTGAGCATCAGGCCAAGATTGCTTAGAGAAGCGTTTGATGGCAACCAAGCGATTATTATCAAGCTTCCCTCTGTAAACGACATTGGGGCCTTTCTCTCCACTCTCTGAGACAATGTACTCTGAGCTAAACCCATTAGTTGCCTTCCTTAGTTCGTTAAGACCAAACTCTTTGAATGCTGGCACTTGGTTCTCTTGATCACCCTCTTCTTCATTTGCTGCCAAAGAGAAGAAACCCACGAATGGTTAACAAAATCCACCAATAAACAAACCCATTTTAAGAGGGAAAAAAACAGGCCAAAACAAATGACATAAATACAGACATACGCGATCCACATTAACCCAAAAAATGCAAAACCCACAAAAGTTAAACAAACTCCAATGAGAAAAGGAAGAGAAACACGCAGAAAAGCAAGCAAAAGTGTATACTACATACTTACATAGGTGCAGATAACAGAGTTTGAAAAGAAAAAAAAAAGAACGAGAGAAAAACCTGATTCAGGTTTATTGACAGGGGGAAGCGAAGAGGGGTCGTCCGGTGAGGAGAGATGGGCAGTTTTGGACTGAAAGCAACCCATGATAAACTCTATCTGCCAGTATCTTACATAGAAAGGAGAAGCAGTTCTGTTTGAGGCTGAGTTCGTAGGGGACACGAGTATATTTACACGGTAGAGGACCCAGCTGCGAAATAAGTGAAAATGTGGCGTTTACGAAAGGATGAGAGAGTGAGAAAGTAAGATTAAGAATGGCGTGGGTATTTGTTGGAGTTGGGGAAGCAGAGGGAACTTAAAAAGACTTTCTTCCAGGGGGAAGAGAGAGAAGACAGAGACACAGTAAATTTGTGAAAAGCGACAGGGAGAGAGAGAAAGGAGGGAGACTCGCTTCACATGATGAGTCTATCATGGGACACGTGCTCCTGTCTTGGAGACTTGAGGGTATTTTAATAAATTCACATTTCTAGGTCTGAGTCTATAAGAATTATTGGATGCTGAAATGGGTCGGGTTGGCATTCGGACCGGATTGGGCTCTGATAAGATATTATATGGATATAATTATTTTTTAAATACTGGTTTCTGTGGCAATTATAAATTCATATTTTTCAATTATAATATGTGTTTAATAAATTATTAATGTAGTTGAAACATATACTATTGGAATTTTTTAATCATATTTTACTGTAATTTTTTATTTTTTATTATAAATATTTTATTCATATATATTTATTTAAATTAATACTAATTTTTTTAAGCTACTCTTACAATATAAAGATTTAGTTTAAATATATTTTTTTCTAACTATTTTTTTTTCTCACGTTGCTCATATATACTCGATCATCATAAAGAGCTTAGTTTCTTACTTTGACATCAATGAAGACGTTGTATTTATACTTTTTGTTTTGAGAATAAGTTACTTAAAATGATACTTTTTTATTTTTTTCATAAAAAATAAAAAATTTCAAATATTATAAGTATTATATAAATTTTTTTTATATAATGCGGCAATAAAAGTTATTTGATATATTGCACATATTTATGAAAATAATTCTTTATTATTTAGAAATTCTTTAGTTGTTGAGAACTTCATAATTTATTAAAATCAAATTGAATTTGCTTTCTTAAAATTTTTTTCAACATGATTTTTGTTTCCTTTTCCCTATATTAGTTGTGGATATTTATAACTATTATTAAACATTTACAAGACTGTTGTTGAATGTGGTAAGACATGTTTTATTTTATATATTTGTTTATAATATCTCAATATTTTTATCAATTTAAAATTTTAAAATAGTATCTATAGTTTTGTTAAAACGATAAATAATTTTTTATTTTATTATATACGTGTTAGACAAATTGAAATTTTACATAATATAACTCATATTATGGAAGAATAAATAATTGCACGAGGTTTCATGGTATTTAGGTTTAAAGATTTGGAGCAAAGATTTAGAGCTTGTTTGATTAGATAATTAATTTATTCCTCATTATCCCAACAAAGTTAATATGATTAGGGTTTAAAATGGTTAGAAAATAGTTGCAAATATTATGATCCTCGAAACCAAATCTATAGGTATAGGAGGGCAAAGGGCCATGGATTGATGTTAGCAAGCTCTTGTCACTTAATAGTTTAAGGAGTTGTATTTTTTAAAAAACTTTTTGTATTTTTCTAAAAGAGAAAAAAAAATACTCAACAAAATTTTAGAGAATGATAAATTTGAATATAAGGAATTTGATTTTAAATAATCACTTAAGAATGACAGAAAACTTAAATGTTTTGCGAGTGGATAATTTTAAAGAATACATTTGAAAATTTCATGTAAAAAAATGAATTTTAAATTTTAAAATTTTCAAAATATTTAATGAAATTTTATATAACTATATATATATTTTTAATTTTTTTTTTAAATTAAGTTAAAATTTTATAAATAACTCCGAAATTAATTTAGATTCTATTCAAATGCAATATTAACAATTTCTATTCTAACTTTTTCTTAATAAAGTTTATACAAATAAATTATTTGATAAAAAAATGTTAATTATAATATAACAAAAACTTCAAGAAAAAACAAATGAAAGTATAATGCAATTTAAATGCGTAGTATATTATAAAAGAAAAAATGTACTAAACATCAAATTAAGTAGTGATTAATAAATTTTAATCTTACAAGTTTATGACTTACTAATCATAGTTAAATTTTCTGTATAGATGTGGCATAAAAGTAAACTTCCCCTAAAGATTCCCCCGAGATTTTCTTAGAAGGGGGAAAAGAAATCCTCACGAGAAAACCACACGCACACACGCCACTCCTTCTCCCTCCTCTCTCGCTTGCTCCCTTCGCTTGTCCCTTTCTGCATCCCACTTTCTCTCTGTTCCTCTCAGGAGGTCTGTTCTGTTATTGCGCCCCGTCTGAACCTGCAACAGCATTAACAACCTGAAAAGAAAAAGTTCTCTTCTGTTTCTCTTTTAAAATGGCGGCGATGGGCCATATCTCAACGGGAATACCAACAGATCGCGTCTTCACCTCGCCAAGGAACCTTAGCGATGTTTCTCTGTTTAGTGCCAAAATCAACAGCGGAAGACGTTGCGGCGTTTTTCAGAAGCGAGCTTTCGCGGTTAGATCCATGAGGATTGCCGAGGATGACCAGGGAGGAAAACTCACTACTCAGAACGGTCCTTTTAATGTGGTAAGTTTTCTTTTCTCAGTTTCTCTTTTAAGAACTTTTATTTTCTATCTTAGTTAGTCTTTCTTCTTTTGATCTCCCTTAAAGATAAGGAAAAAGGAGAAGGTTGGTTAATCGGATAATGGGAATGATCTATATTGTGGTGCGCTTTTCCTTTGTTTGTTAGTTTCTTCTGCTAAAAGAAATTATACCCTGCATTCTGATTGGTCTATCTGAGCTTTTTCAATCGCGGTATCACTATTGAGACCGTTATTTTGTTTGGCTTCTTAGATTTGAAGGAAAGAAAAAAAAAACGATTTAGTTTTCAATTTTATGAAGCCAATCTGGATTATTTCGGTTCATTTTCCAGGTGTCTTACCATCTTTCACTTGATTCTTCTTGTCATTTAGTTGATAGACGAAGATACGGTAACGAATTCATTGATAGTCAACCAGGTGGATTGATGTGGTTCTGTTGTTTCGTAATTATGTGGCGTGGTTAATTGCTAAAGTAACTAGTTCGTCGAACAGGTTATTTGAAACTAGACATCTTTTGAACGTTTTATCTACACTTCAGAGAGTGATTGGTTAGTTCTTTTGTAAGTAATTGCATGCGGTTACATTTGGCTGTTAATTTTGTTCTCCTTGTGAACTTAAAAATTGAGAATTTACATGTAAATTAAACTTAAAATTATTCCAAAGAATTGTTTGATTCCAAAGCATTTAATGACTTTCATAATGGTACTAGAGAATTTTTTTGGAAAATAAAAATAATATTTATTTCACAAGGGGTGTAAATCATATACAAAAGTATTTATAAAAGTTTACAAAAATATCAACAAGGTCTCTGAGATTTAATGAAGATGATCACTCTTAATAAAAAAATATAAGGTCTAAAACCATGTGCCCTTAATCCCTTTCCATGCCTGAATTCATCTCTCATTATTTCCAGTCATCATTCAATTAATATCCAGGACATAGTAATCATGAATTGATGTAGGACAAATTAGAGTTAATTTGACTGTTAAGAAATTGGGGAAAAATTTAGATGTCACACTTGTGGTTATTAGGATCACACTTAAAAGTTGATTGAGTCACACAATCAATTATGAAAAATTCTCAAAATATTATTGGATCCTTGAATGAGGTTACAATCTTATTTAATAGGATGCTAAGTAGAACTTTCTGAACTATATTAGTACATACCAAAACAATTGAGGAACATTTTTTGTAATAAAATAGGAATCTAAAAATTAAAAAAAAAATAATTATAATAAACTGAAAAATGACAAAACGGTAAATTTCTTAAATAATAAATTCCCATTATGGCTATAGGCCATCGATTCTCATCCAGGGTAAGTCAAATCCCACAACTTAAACAGCCACGGAGGTGAGCGTTATGACCATTTGGCTTAATGCATCTATTTCTTGATTCTCTACTTTTACCTATATTTGATTACAAAAGTGTACAATTATAGGAACATTACCCAGCTTGCATGATGGTTATTAAGTTTCCTCTGAAAATTGATATATTTAAAAGTCTTGTGATCAAAATAGAGGACAAACTCGTCTCAGAGTTGGTAATAACACCAATATCGAAGTGTTTTAATGATGACATAAAATTCTTTATCATATGTGGTATACCATTGTTTTGCATCATGAAGCTTCTCACTAAAGTAATTGGATGTCCTTTTGACTAAGTACACCACCAATACCCTTTTAGATGCATCACAAGTCATTTCAAGTACTTTGGAGAAGTCTGGAAGACATAATAGTGATGCTTCTTTTGCTTTCCTCTTGCCAATCTCAAAAGCGATAGACGCTATTTCGGTCCAAGCAAAATTCAATTCTTCATGCAATTCATAATAGGAGTTATTATATTGTTAAAGCCTTCAATAAACCTTCTGTGAAAGATGCCAACACGTGGAAGCTTTATATCTCATGTAAGGTCTTGGAAGTTGGCAATTCTTGAATAACTTTAACCTTTTGTAGATCAATTTTTACTCCTTTGGAAGATACGACAAATTCGAAGAATACAACGTTGTTTATCATGAATGCATTTTTTTTAATGTTGATATAGAGTTTTTCTTGACGGAGTACTCATATAACTTGTTGTCAGTGAAAGATATATTCTTCTTTGGACTCACTGAAGATAAGGATCTTACTAAAGTAGACAATACGAAATCTCCAACTAAAAGCTTGGAATACTTGATTCATGAAACGTGTGAAAGTACTTGGGGCATTAGACAATCCAAATAGCATGACTAACTACTCATATAAGCCAACTTTTGTTGTGAATGCAGTCTTACATTCATCTCATAGTATTATGTGGAGAAGATGATACCAGTCATTCAAATC
>NW_019014686.1:3158896-3175629 GCF_000150535.2 Carica papaya
ATAAGTATGGACTAGAAAATAGATGTTGCATATATTTTGAATTTATTCCAAAGATAGCCTCACCAAATAGAAGACAATTTTGAAAATGATTGTGTTAGATGTAATTTGGGTCTGAAAAAAAGTGAAGGCATAATTTCCTGTGAGTTATGAACATGTGGTATTAGCCAACACCAAATATATTTTGTGGGAGGACATTGTCATTTTAAAGACTTTTGAACATATACTCTCTTCATGAATTTGAGCACTGATTCTATGTGTTAGGAATTTTGTTCAAATGGTTTAGAACATTTGGTGTTTGTTTATTGTTTATGTCCTGAAACCTTGAAAATTTTATTGTTTTAGGATAAACTGAAGCCTGTTGTTGAGCATCCAAATCGTGATTTCATTCTGACAGAATCAAGGATTGGCTCAGATATTTGGAGAAAAACAAAGATAGTATGTACTATTGGTCCATCTACAAGTTCACGTGAGATGATATGGAAATTGGCAGAGGCTGGAATGAATGTCGCCCGTTTAAATATGTCACACGGAGACCATGCTTCGCATCAGAAAACAATTGACTTGGTTAAAGAATACAATGCTCAATTTGAAGAAAAGGTCATAGCCATAATGCTGGACACCAAGGTAGGTTGGTTGCTAGCTCATTTACTGATTGCTGTTCGGTTACAGAAATATTTATTTGTGGAGTATCAGTTGGATATATAAATATAATTATACCATACATCATTTAAAAGGATTTATTTGTTTCAGTTGGATATCATTATTGAGGTTGTACTAAAAACAAAATGGTCTTGAGGTATTATATTACAGCTTGGATCTTTAGTCAGATAGTTCCACTGTCTTCTTTGTGGAAATGTTTTCCCAATAAGAGAATTTCTTTTTCTTTTTGGCTATTTATCTGTTCCATTTTTGAACGTGAGTGCAACCAAGTTAATGGTGAAACTTGAAATACTGATTGTGTTAGGATTTTATGTTTTGATCTAGCATGCAATAAAAACTGGTATACTCAACTTAGAGTACCATAAACATAGATACATATGTATATTATAGGCTTTGGGTTGAAAAATAATGTTATGTAACAAGTGGAGTTTAGTGTACTTGGGTTCAAAAGTAGAAAAAAGGGTTCAGTGAGCTTTCTGTAAACCACAAGATAAGCTTTTGGAGTTTGAAATATTCTGGACAAATATAATATTAAAGTTGAAAATTAGAGTTAAAGTCTTCATCATTCTTCTCTATTTCAACATTTAAGTTGAATTAAAACTATTAAAAATTTTAATAAAAAACTAATATATGTGTGTACTACATATATACTGACGTAGATATGTGTATATTGGAATATGTAATAAACAGCAAAATGGATGCAGAAAAATACATTGATGATGAAAACAGATCCAATCCATTATGTAGCATAGAACTGGTAGCTATCACAAGTCATGAAAATATTAGAATATTTCCAGATTGCTTCTGTTGTTTTACTTAGCATAAAATAGGTTATCTGAAAATTTATTTCAATAAAAAGGTTATCTGAAGATATACATGTATAAATCTATATATATGCATCCAGAAAAATCTTTTTTAATGCTTAAAACTGGTGCTGGAAACCTTTTCTTGTTGCATGTTGCAAAATAATGGTTTAAAGGCTCATATTACAAGCCGACAGCCATTGGAATTTCACAAGTCTGACAAATAGCACGTTCATTACTTATGAAAGCAACAACGAAAAATTTAGGTTGATGCACTTAATTTAGGCAGAGGATTATAGAATGTATTGAGAAATTGAGAAGAAATTATGATTATAAAAGAGATTAACAGGGCAGCTATTACACGACAACTTTCACCATTTTTTATAAAGACATTTTAGTTTTGAACAAAGAAGATGAATGCCACTTGGAGAACATGTGAGATTAAAACAAATACAACTTGAAAGTTATCAAAAACATTGTGGTTTTGTTACAATAAAAAAAAGAAGATTAAACAAATGTCATATGACAGTGTTTGAAGTTTTGAAGCTTTAGTATAACTAATATTTATAGTATAGATGTCTTGCTTAGTTGTTCTTCAAGTAATTCAGAAATTTCAATTTTTATTCTCTGGCATTGATAAAGATTCCTCATTCTTTGGAGTTAGCATACCAACTGATTATGGATGTCACATGTTAAGAAGCAATCCATAGGAAGAATGAATTGATAGTGTAGATGTTTTTTTTAATTGAGAGTTTAGATGTTTATTCTTTTAAAATGGTAGTTTTTTAATTAATATATTTAATATATTTGATATATTGCTAAGTTTTTCTCTCGATGTACTGTTATCAGCAGGCTTCATTCTTTTAAACATAATTTGATATTTGTTTTTCTTTGTTGTTCATGCAGGGTCCTGAGGTCCGAAGTGGAGATGTGCCTCAACCAATTTTGCTCAAAGAAGGTCAAGAATTCAATTTCACAATAAATAGAGGAGTCAGTTCAAGTGACACAGTCAGCGTAAACTATGATGATTTTGTGAATGATGTGGAGGTTGGAGACATACTATTGGTAGATGGTAAGAATAGCTGCCTCTAATTAGCAGCTCAGTTAACACTTAAATGTTTTCTGCAGTTTGGAGCTTTTACTATTTCGATTATATGCTTGATATTTTATTCTACTCAACCCAAGTAAGCTGTAACCCTAACCAGTTTAGTTCAGCTACATGAACCCATTGCATATGGGCCTGTATATGCAATCTGGTTCATTAATTCTTTATATTAAGTTTCTGTTTTATGAGTGACGCTTACCAGAGATTGATTTAGTGAGAACCAAAGTATGTTGCTATCCATGTGTCTAGAAACTAATAATTGTTAGAGTTGTTAGATTAGTTAATTGTTCCTTTGATTACTGAGAATTAGGGAAAGATAAGTTAAAGTCAGTTTGATTAGTGATGTTTTCAGCTACAAAAGCTGTATTTTGTAAGGGCTTTGACATCAAGGGAAAATATGAATAAAAGTTAAACTTTTCTCTCTGCAGATTTCTGCAAAGTTTTTATTCTTTCTTCACATCCTTCTTCCTTTATTTCTTCTCAAATCAGGTTACTGACAGAATGGTACACATAATTGCCATCAATGATCTTATCTTAGAAAGTAAAGGTTGTAGGTTTTGTCTTTTGTATTATTGACAGCAACCTGAAATATCTGTTCTGCCGTTTTCAACTCCTCTGTTATTGAATAGTGTTCCAATATGAGTCTTCTGGAGTATATTGAACTGTTCACTTGTAATTGGGAAAAAATACCGCTCTAAAATTTTTAGGTTATTGTTCATGAGATAAAACAGCTTGTCTCTATTTGTATGCTAGGTGGAATGATGTCATTAGCTGTGAAGTCAAAGACGAAGGATACAGTAAAATGTATAGTTATGGATGGTGGAGAGCTCAAGTCAAGGCGTCATCTGAATGTACGGGGCAAAAGTGCTACCCTGCCTTCAATAACAGGTTATTGATGTGCAAGTTTCTTTGTATGTTCTCTTTTACCACATAATATCTGATATTTTGTGGTCGATATGTGTCATATTTCAGAGAAAGATTGGGAAGATATCAAATTTGGGGTAGAAAACGAAGTTGATTTCTATGCTGTGTCTTTCGTGAAGGATGCTAAAGTTGTCCACGAGTTGAAAGATTATCTCAAACGTAAAGCGCTCAGCAGTATAATCATGCCATAAATATAAATACATAATGGTGAGTTTTTAACTTATCCTGTATCTACTCATATGTTTTGATTTTTTTCATGCAGGCTGCAATGCAGATATTCATGTGACTGTAAAAATTGAAAGTGCGGATTCTATACCAAATCTTCATTCGATACTCTCTGCATCTGATGGGGTCAGTTGAATGGATCACTTGCAATTTGTTTCATCCACCCTTTTCAAGCATTCAAGTTTTCAACTAAACCAAGGAGTGGAATTTAGTGTATGCATGTGTGTGTGTGTGTGTGTGAAAATATAAATTACAAGTGCTTATCACTTTTGTTTATAGTTATCATATCCAATTGCATCTTGCTTTGTTTCTGGGACACTACAGGCGATGGTTGCTCGTGGAGACCTTGGAGCTGAGCTTCCAATTGAAGAGGTCCCCTTGTTGCAGGTAATTTGATGTTATGAAGAGGTCCATTTATTCACACATCTTTAAAAGATTCCTCCTTAGCTTTTGATTTCACTAGTTATAATATTCTGTGTGAAATTTAATTTATTATCCTGAAAATTTTTGTTTATGAAATAAATTGTGATACATTTTGTCTCAAAGTAAGTAGATCAATTTCATTAAACAAAATGAATCTTATACCATGAGAACGAGCACTCAATTGCTATCAGTGGCGTGAATTGTTTTGAAATTTATAACTATTGAAGAGAAAGACCAAATGATGGAAAAGTAACATTTACAACCCAAAATAATATAGTTATGATTTAAATTATTAGTAATATGTTATGTTCCCTTATTAAGGATCGAGTCACCGAATAGTTAACAATAAAGTCGTATTCAAGTAAATGATTAACACTCTTGTTCCTATTGCGAGAACGATCTATTTTATAAAAATAAATTACAGTTTATCAAAGGAAGTTGCCATTTTGGATCTCATTAAAAAAAGTTTCAATCTTGTAGTTTAAAATAATATTCTAACTTGTTTTTATTAATATTAAGTATACCCCTTTATATAGATATTACAATTTTTGTTTAGAAATGTTAATTTAATTTGAAATCCTACATTATTTAGGAATCAAGTACTAATGGAAAATATATATTATTTAGAAATCTAATATTAATTAGAATTCTAATTATTTAGAAACCTAAAGTTAATTAGAATTCCAACTATTTAGGAATCTAATACTAATTAAGATTCCATATTTAATTGAACATCAATTTCTTATTCTTGTTGCACCTTCTATATTTGCATCCATAACATTACTCCCCTAGTTTTCAAGTTTGTCCTCAAGTTTGAAGTGTGGATATAGCTGCCTTATTGGTCTTTTGTTATTGTTCAGGACCAATGTTACATTCAATCTCGAGCCAAAACAGTTGTTTGCATTGGTGATCCGGAACAAATAGCTCATCATAGTTATAACACAACCCCTAATCTCCTTTATATCGCAATTGTAGTACCAAAATTGAGCATCGCCTAACCAGTGGAAGGCTACCATTCCAACCTTCGTTTTTTGTCTTTTTTTTTTATTAATAAAAAATTGTTCGAAACGATGGAATCAAGCCAACTGGTTGTTCGATCTATCGTAGATGAGAAAATCAAGCTTTGTATAACGAGAAATCCATCTATTGTTATGGGAACTGATGTTGGATTCTTTGCGTTTTGGTTTAGTGTGCTGCCTTTCCCCTCCCTAATTCTGATTTGATCCACCGTTATCAGTTTCTACGTTATTAATTTCTTCTTTTTCTTGGACTTGGGCGGATTGGTTGAGAAGAAGTTCTAATTACTGTATGATTTGGCGCAAACTCTCTTGCAGCTTCAGAAGCCGTCATATGAGATTTTAGATTCTACAACTCTTCGCGTAAATTTTGGTCACCCATGGTGCCTTACTCTGATACCAAATTGTTATGTTTCCTGATTAAAAATCAAGTCACTGGACGGTTAACAATAAAGTCGTATTCAAGTAAAGGGTTTAACACCCTTGTTCTTATTGCGAGAGTAACTTCTTTTGTGAAAATAAATTATAGCTCATCAAAGGGAGTTGCTATCTTGGATCTCGTTAAAGAGAGCTCCAATCTTGTAATTTAAAATAATATTCTGACTTGTTTTTATTAATATCAAGCGTACCCCTTTATGTAAGATTACAATTCGTATTTAGAAATGTTAATTTAATTTGGAATCTAAATTTAATTAGGAATACTTTACTAAAATATTAGAAATCCTACACTATTTAGGAACCAAATATTAATGGAAAATATATATATTATTTAGGAATCTAATATTAATTAGAATTCCAATTATTTAAGAATTTAATACTAATTAGAATTTTAAATATTTAGAAATTTAATATTAATTAAGATTTCATATTTAATTGAATGTCAATTTCTTATTCTTGCTGCGCCTTTTATATTTGCATCCATAACATAATATGAGGCTTACAGATAATGGATTGGAGATATCTTGGATGTTCAATAGTGGATCAAGTTGCATCTTAATTTCCTTGTGGAATCTTTTTTGTTTTGTCATAATTTGTATGAGCATGGTGACTTTTGTTACTACCCGGATAAGTTTAAAAACTCCTGAATTTCTTATTTTCTTTGCGTTCTTTGTGCCATGTTATAATTCCCACAGGAGGATATCATAAGAAGATGTCGCAGTATGCATAAGCCAGTAATTGTTGCAACAAACATGCTAGAAAGCATGATTAATCATCCTACACCTACTAGGGCTGAAGTATCTGACATTGCCATTGCTGTGCGAGAAGGTGCTGATGCGGTCATGCTTTCTGGTGAAACTGCACATGGAAAGTAAGTTTTGAATTTTTTTCTTTTGTGGGTTGAATTTCCGAATGTTTTCTATATGAGCATATTTTTTCTTTTGAGGACCTTCTCTATCGAGTATTTTGGTTCAAGTGACAGTGTGTATATTCTCAGTAATGTGAGTTTAGTCAAATAGTTAAACTCATGTTTGGTTCAAGATATGATAAAATTACAGTTAGCAAATGTAATCACCTAAGGGAGTTTATTCCTGGAAGTGAATTTCAGATATCCACATCCAAGAATGGATTTTTTAGGTTTATGTAAGCTCTCTCTCTCTTTTTGAGAGAAAAAGGAAATCTCATTAACAAGGCACCGAGGAGGTGCTGCCAGTAGATACAAAGGAATGACTTTTCTTCGTATTAAAATGTGTTATATGCTAGTTTATTCAAATATCTAATTTGCATATACTGGATGGATTTTTAGAAGACGATATGGACTTTTGACTAAGGATTATATATTAATGGATAGGAACCCTTGCTGCTTTATGATTGTTCATGCAATCAACTAAATTGCCATCACATATGATTAGTGAATATTAATGCTACAGAATTATTGTGATTACCTTTTTTCATTAATTAAAATTTGTAAAGATAAGGAAGTAACGTGGTTCCTCCTTATTTCTTTGGATTTTTGTAATTAAGAAAGCTAAAATTATAAATATATTTAGATATTCCAGCTAACCAAGATAACCTCTAGAAACCTCCTTAGCTCTTGGCCATAGAAATCTCTCATCATACTCTCTAGCGTCAGCCACTTCCACCTGGAAACAGAGAAATATAGTATGGAGGGATGCTAGACAAACAAGTCTGAATGAGTGTGAATCGGCCCCTAGAGAAAATAAGGCACCTTTCTAACGATTTAGATGTTTAGAAGTACATGCCAAAGATCCAAGAAAGATGTAGATCAAGGATTACCACCAACAAAAACTCCCAAATAGGTAAAATGCTTAGTCATGATTGAACCCTGACAAGCTGAAGGTCCAAGAAAGATGTAGATCAACAATTACCACCAACGAAAACTTCCAAATAAGTAAAATGCTAAATTATGATAGAATTCCAACAAGCCAAATGTCCAAGAAAGATGTAGATCAAGGATTATATCTCCAACTAAAACTCTCAAATAAGTAAACGCTAAGTCACGATAGAATCCCAATAGAATCAACCAGACACCTAACAACCTGATTGTCAATATTGATTCGAGCTAAAGATACTCTTGTCTAAGATTATTTTCAATCCAAATTGATCTCAAACATTTGAAATATAATATGCATTTATTATTTTTCTTATTTGATTGTAATTAGTGCCTACATAAAGCTCGCTAACATAGATGTTAGTAGACAGTGTAGAATTTAGAACTCCATACTAGGGTTTTATTCTCTATTCTATCTATGTCGAGTTTTCTCTGATTCCCATTTGTAAATTCCCATTCTTATTTTTCTGGCACCCCTCAGTGCCCTTAATACATTCTCACTTTCTTCTTAAAGACAAGCTAAAACTATACCAATCTAACTTCTTTCATTCTGAATCAGTTTTGACTTGTGAGGTTAGGGTTGTCCATTATTTAAGTATTACTGTTATTTTTGGTGGTTGTTATTGTTAATTAACTATTTTTTTGGATCAGTCTATTTGTTTAAGGTTCTTTGCATTGTGTGGATACGTTAACATTGACAGGGTTGAAGTTAGAGTGTGACAATTCAATGGGTTGGTAGTCTTGCATGGTTACCTATTAATTAGTCAAGCTTTGATATGATAGTTGTTGAAATGCTCAAATCAATAATCGATAATGCGCCTAACTGACACATTTTCTCTTTTACTGCGATGTAGAATTAGTAGGTGTTGTCCTGAAAACTTATAGTAGATGAAAGTTCTTGATTATTTTTGAACCTTGGAAAGTTACTCTTTCAAACTTTGCTATAATTTCAATCACATCAGGTACCCATTGAAAGCTGTTAAAGTTATGCATACCGTGGCATTGAGGACTGAGGCAAGTTTACCGGTTAGCACTGTGCCTCCAATCCATGCTAGCGCTTACAAGGTATGAGACTCTTAAAACTTGAAGTGGTTTCCTCTCTCTCTCTCTCTCTCTCTCTCTCTCTTCGTTGTAATATATGTAATTCTGGCCTCTGGGCCTTTTTGGGTGTTATGGAAGTTTTTTTTAATATGAATATTTAAAATACCACTTCTTTGATGGTTTTGATTCCTGATGCTAAATGTTGCTATTTCCCTAACCGCTAATTATCAAATTTCGTTTTACTGTTTCTTTCATAATCTGACTACTGCAAGGGCATTCTTCTGCAGAGCAATATGGGTGAAATGTTTGCTTTCCATTCTACGATTATGGCTAACACGCTTCATACACCAATTATTGTGTTCACGAGAACTGGATCAATGGCTATACTTTTAAGTCATTATCGACCTTCCTCTACCATCTTTGCTTTTACAAATGAGTGAGTTTAGTGCGACCATAACTCGCTTTTCTTTTTTCCCTTTCTAAGATATATCTAAATTTGGTTTTGAGATAAACTATGCTAGTGACACATGAACTTCGTATCAACAGGATAGGGACCTTAGTATTTGAACTTGGTGACTGACGGATGTTGGACTTTTCATTTTGTGCAATAAGCCGCCTTGTTATCTTTAAGTTTCAATCTGGTTTTTGCAGTTCGTAAACGTTCAGTTTGTAATTTGTACCTAGGCATATGAAACATTGCAAAAATTGGAAGTTATGTATTGCGGTCACTTGATTGTAGTGTTAGGGTTTTAAGTAATGCTAAAAATTTATGGATTGCATAGGAAATAATTCTCTTACTTTCTATATGCCGTTCACTTAAGAAAAGGATGTATGTTGCTGTTAAATATGATATAATGGCCTAGCAATGATTTACAAGACAATGGAATTAAGCAACAAAACATAGAGAAACTCACAATAGGAATTAGCAACATAGAAGTCTGTCAATGGAGATAGTTTCAACCAGTTTGTGATAGCATCAAGTCTCTATGCTTAATTTCATGACACTTTTTTATGCTCAACAGGAAAAGAATTAAGCAGAGATTGGCACTTTATCAAGGAGTCATGCCCATATATATGCAATTCTCAGATGATGCCGAGGAGACTTTTTCCCGAGCTGTCAAGCTATTAAGGGTATCATTTCTTGAAAATCTTTACCACACACATGACACGCCTACCTTTAAGAAAAAAAAAAGCAATGAAGAGAAAAGAGAGATTATTACATTGTTTCACATGCTTAACAACTTTTACCTTTTTCCTATTAATGTTTCAGGATAAGAATCTATCGAACATAGGGGAGTATGTTACTCTAGTACAAAGTGGAGCACAACCAATCTGGCGCGAAGAATCTACTCACCACATCCAAGTTCGTAAGGTCCAAGGCTGATCTTCCAGTTTCCAAGAGGCTTTTATTTCCAACAAAATTAAATATTCTTTTATTTTAGTTTCTAATAATTTTATAACTTGATTTTCCCAAGCTTGCTTTAGATTTTTCCTTCCATTTTAAATGAGTTAGTTGGCATATTTTTATATAAAAAATTAATTTAATTTATAAAATCTTTTGGATGTTAGGACTATGAGGTCAATGACTATTTCTTTCTGCATGTAGAAGTTAAATGCTAAACTTTCTCTTTTGTACTGCATTTGCTTTGACACAGATTTTCCCTGTACATAGCAAAGTTTATTTGTTCGATAAATATAACGGTCAGTTCTTATCATCACAACTTACGTTTATTGTCTTTATGTTTCTCTCTAATAGATGTTCATTGTAGTGTCATTCAAGCTTTATTCTCACTCAGTTTATTCAGTAGTTGAAAATATATTGTCATTTATATTGTAATAGCTATGTGTATGCATAGTTTGCAGAGTAAATTCCAAAGGAGATATTTTGACAATTGAGGTATTTTTGGGTTGTGGCTAGATTACACTTGGGAATTTCTTTGTCAAAAGGAAGTATGTTATAGATTTGTTGCCTAAAGAACCTAACTTCTTGTGGTTCATTATCAAATCCAGTTTGAATCAGAATATCAGTTGGAAACGTGAACTACTTACACAGTTCCTAGACCTGATATTTTATTTTCCAAGAAGTGTGGTTAGTTTCTTTATGCTCCAAGCTTCCATTTATTGGACATCGAGGCGTTGTTTATTTATATTTGAGGTATCTCATAGGTGAGAGAATACTTGGTACGACCAGAAAAATGCTGATAAGGTATTAGTATTTGCTATTAGTGAAAGAAACAACTGCGGTAACTAATAAGATTTATGATTATGCCACAGATAATTAAAAGCAAATAGTGTCTACAGGAATATGTTCGAAGTCGAGGTTTGTTGTGTAAGAGTTTTGGCCAATATTAAGGTAACGGGCTCTATCTTGACTGCTTAAAAATATGATTTTTATTGTTATTAATAGGTTAGAAGTAAAATATTCTAAATGCAATAAGTCTGACTAAGAAAAATTAATTAGGAGAATGCATGCTCACTTAATGAAACTATTCTTTGTTACCAATATGGTTTGTTTAATAGAATTCACCAGTATATTATCTTATTATAATTTGTATTTATGTTATTGATAAATTTGTTATAAAATAAAATTCATCGATAAAAAGAATATAAGCTGTGATATTTGGTTTTTGAATCTCTTATCCTATAACAAGGAATATACAGTTTAAAGTTGGAATCCATGAATAGATAAAATTATTAACACGTAAACCAAGAGATGGTTTGTGGAAGTTTCCCTAACTTGATATTAATCCAAATTTTACTCTAATTTAATTTTCCTGATAATCTGCACAAATTACATGATACAGAGCTTAAAAAAGAAAAAACCGAGACTGTGTAAGCTGCAGGGTAAAACATTAATTTTCTTATTTTACCAAGAAAAAAACCTTTTCCACTCATTCTCAGCCACAACAATCTTCTTATTTTTATATGGTGAGGAAACTCTATATATATATATATATATATAGATTTTGACACGTCTTTCTTCAGTCTCTCCAGTTTATATGTTTCATTAGATACATGATGATCAGACCTGTAGTTGTTGCTGTTGTTCATCTTCTCCGCACTTGCTCTCCAATTTGATACATTTATACCACTTGGCACATACAATATACACTAGAAAATCTACTGTTGTCAAGGCAGCCAATAGGAAGTAAAACCTATCTAGATGACCTCTGTTCAAGTTTCCGGGTATCCATCCCGCCATGTGATCTTCAGTTGAGATCTTCATCACCATTGTCACCAGCAAGCTACTCACGTAGTTTCCCAGAGAGATAGATGTCATGCACAGTGCACTCCCGAAGCTCTTCAACCCATCTGGGGTTTGAGCATTGAAGAATTCCAGTTGACCCACGTACATGAAAACCTCTGATGCTCCAATGAATGCGTACTGAGGAATCTGCCAGAAGATGCTCAATGAGCTTGACCCTTCGCAGTGGAGGCAATCGGAATTTGCGTACTTGAGTCTGTAGCACTCCACGATTCCTGCAGAAACCATGGCTAAGATTGCTATGACAAGACCTATTCCCATTCGTTGAAGTTCTGTAAGTCCTTTTGAGCCCTTCTTTCTTGTTCTGCTCACTAATGGGTCGAGAACTCGACGGTAGAGGAAGATAAAGATCGCCACGCTGAGAATGTCGAAGCTGGACATACTTGCGGGTGGGATTCGGAAGTTTGAGACTGTGATTTTCATGGCAGCACCTTGTTCCACGAACAGAGAAGCCATTTGAGTGAAGACAACGGAGTAAATTATAGTGCAGAGCCAAATTGGAAGCAGTCTCAATATACATTTAACTTCTTCCACTTGTGTGATTGGACAGAGACGCCATGGGTTTGGATGGATTTGTCTTTGATCATCCATATCTCTTGAAGAAATAAAAGCTGCTCTGTCCAAAAACCTGCATACCCAGATGAAGATCAATCAGAATCTATCTTCCCACATGGTGTACTTAATTAATCTTGGAATTTCTGAAATGGTTTCAGGATCATGATGTGATATACTTACTTGAATCCATGGGTGTGGAGTATCTTTCTGTTGCCATTCATAGAGCAGTCATTTGCATCAAGATCATACAACTCTTGTTCTTCTTCCGGTATCTCAATTTTCCATTTATTGATTGCAGAAACCAAGACTTGGCAAAATCTGAAGAAAGGGTTTCCACTGGGCCTGAAGTGCCTGTATCTAGGGATTCCCCCAAGAAAGAGGACTAATGCCAAGAAAGCAGAAGCTGTAGATGCCCAAAATCCAAGTGCCCACATCCCCTCATCCTCAAAGTAAACCAAGATAGTGTTGGAGAAGAGTTCTCCAAGGTTTAAAGCTAGGTAGAAGTAACTGAAAAATGCCACCTTTGAATGCCCTTCCCTAGGGTGCTCTTCATCAAACTGATCAGCCCCAAAGGTGGCAATATTTGGCTGGTACCCTCCATTTCCTAAGGCAACCAGATAGATAGAGATGTAAAATAAACCAATCTCCATGTTTGAATGACCACCACAGGGGGTTTGTTCATCTCCGCAGCCTTTGGGTCTGATCAAGAACAGGTATGATGATAGTGATAGGGATGCCAGACCCTGTAATGAACCAGTCATTTACTTGGACCCAATATGAAACGAACAAATATTTCTCTGTTGTAAACATTACTATCACTAACGTATACATATAGAATATATGCTTACAATGACAAAGATGACTTGGAAGATTGCACAAGTTTTGTATCTTCCCCAGTAGGAATCACTGAGAAAAGCGCCGACAAGAGAGAAAATATAAACAGTTCCAGTCCACTTGCTGACATTATTAGCAGCATCAGCATTGTTCTGTTGGAGTACCCTTGTCAAAAACAGCACCAGGTTCACTCCAACTCCAAAGAATGCAAGTGTTGCCAACCCTTGGTTCACTGTTCCATGGTTAATTACTCTCTATCATTTTCCAGAAAGATGCTTACAGTTGATACGTATATGTATTAATTAGAATATGTATAATTTAACAACTTGAACTGTCCATGAACATGGTGAGAAACATGCAGACCTTCATAGCTGTTTGTGTGCAGATAGATAAGTAGAAATAAAAGCATTATTAATTCCACTACTCAAAAAGTAGAAGTGAGCTGATGGAAGGGGGAAGAATTTACCACCAAAGTGGATTTGGTAAACATCTTTTTAGTTTCCTTCCACTAAATTTGGTATCCATAAGTAGTGATTTTCGTGTCATAACCCTTTTCTTTTCTTAATTTCCCATACTTACATATAAATACACACAAAAACATATATGTAAATTTTGTATGGTTTTATATAGAATACAAAAAGTTTTGGGTATCATAATGTGGTGACCTAATTAATTGATAAAAAGTGACAGAACTGAAGTTAGAAAAAGCTCTTCTATTTTCTTTTCTTTTCTTTTATTATAAATTTCAGCCTCCAGAAAAAAAAAAAAAAAAAGGTGTCCTACTAAATTTTGTTTTATTGAAATGTCATACTGTCTCTCTACTTTTATCTTTCTTTAAAATAGTAAACCTTTAATTAGTGGATTACAAAAGGCATGTTTGAATTATTATTATTATTATTATTTTTAGGTTTTCTATTTATAAAATTCTCTGGCTATTGTTTTCTTGAACTAACCCTAATTTCTCCTATCAAATCAACTTAATAATTTTTTATCCAATAGTTATTAAAAATCATGGATTTTTATTAAAAATTATATTATAATTAATACACATATCTTATTTAATTAATAAAAAATATATATTTTCATTCAAAAATCAACATAATCATCTGGGAAAGAGCTTAATAACTTCAATAATTTAGGTGACGAAAGAATTATTGGCTGCCTTTCCTTTATAACATTAAAGATGACACGTGGAAGAAACCCAGTTCATGCAACCAGGTCTTGTTTACGTGTCAAACAAGTCTCACCCTTCACCATGCATTTCCCAACACACACTCCTCATAGTAAATTTTTTTACTAAATTTAAAAAATAAATTAAGAAAAAACTCTCCCCCTTTCTCTCTTTTATCTTCTTTTTCTTTTTTTAATCGGTAAACTGTCTGTTTCTGTTCGAAGCACATGTGTTTCTCTGACTAAGAGTCGAATATGGTGGCTACTATTACAGTTTTGCCCAGAGTGGGACACGGGTTCGACACTTGGAACTTCTTCACCTCCAAGTGTCGTATACATATACCGTCGTCTCTCTAATTATCTTCTTCTCAAAAAGAAAATATAACTCGAGAGAATTTTTTCCTAGCCGATGATAACTTATCTATGGCGGCCCCACCTCAGAGCTCGCAAGAAGAAAAGTCCCTTGGCAGCTCACAGATCTTTACCCCCCGATCTTTCTCAAGTCTTTTATATATCTACATATCACTACACTATATATAGGTAGTGGTGCGTGTTTGTAGGTATTATTCATTGGCATATATATATATATATGTGTATATACTGTAATAAGTTGGGCCGAGCAACAAGGTAATTAGAGAAAGGTGGGAAACGTGAATCCATTACGTATCCATGAAGCCAGGAGTCATTGAGAAAGTGATTACGACTGTTTTAATTTCTCAAAGAAGGAAAAATCTAAAAGAAAAATGAATGGTAAGAGGAAGTGTAGATGGTGCTTTTATGTATCTATCTATCTCTCTCTCTCTCTCTCTCTATACATATGTATGTATGTATTTAGGAGAGCTCAACTCAAGTCATAAAGGAGTTTAATTTTAATGGGACATGAACTACTTTAAATCCACTAGAAAAAAAATTTAATAAAATAAATGTGAAGTAATATGAAATGGGTTTAACTAGCTTATTCATCATGATGAGGATTTCTCCCTTTATTTTGAGATTAATTTAGGCATGGAGCTTACAGAGTATGATAAACCCAGCAACCCAATTTCCAGATTTTCCTCTGATTGCAGGTCGACCCTGAAAATCAACACTTCCATCTTGAGTGCGTGACTCTTCCTCCTCCTTTAACTTGCCCTGCATATTCATGTTTTCCAACCCAAAAGAGAAAAAGCCAACTTTATATGAGCATCGCTATAGTTATACACTATATACCCATATGAACAACGGATTAAAAATGTATAAGTAGTAGCTAAGCTATCTTCAAAATATTGAAAAGTAAAGAGAAGAAATACAGGGGGGAGGAGTGGTGGGACTGGAATAAAGATATTTTTTTGTCAGTTTATGAGTTGGATTTTGCAAATGATGGTTTATATGTATATATACACATCAGACTTTACCTTACTAAGAATATCTAAGCTAAGGCAAGCCATTGATTGTAGTGTTGAGCAGTTTCAGTCTGTAACATATAATGTTGGAGAGAAAAGTAAGAGGAAGAGAAAAGCTGGCGGAGGAAGAAGAAGAAGGAGAAGACGTTGATGCAAAGTGAGAGAAGGCAGGGGTTGTGAATAAATAGGCAGAGAGGAGATGAAATGGACGGTGGAGATGTATGGATAAAAGAGAATAGATGCTCACATGGCAAAATCATCCAGATTTGTTCAAGATTCAACTTTTTAATTACACTAGAAAAAAATTATGTACATATATATATATATATATACACACACACACATATATTCACATAGAGCTGGACTATGGTGATATTTGCTTGGGTATGTGGAGTTTTAAAAAAATTTTCTGGGAGGGATATAATATTTTTCTTTGCTTTTCTGTTAAAAAAAGTGTAGAGATATATAAACAGATATAATATATACATATATATATATGTATATATGCATATAGAGATAATGGGTCGTTTGTATAAGAATCCAAATATACATGTGTGTATGTGGGTGTGTTTGGCTTGACACGATGGGATTGAGACAGTACCTTAAATGGCTTCCTAGAATTTTGAGTGACTGACTTGCTACATAAAGATACCCTTTACAAATTTGACAAGTCGGACTCCAGGGATTTATTGCAATATGTACACATAGACTGTGAACTTTTAGTCACTTATTTACATTATGCATTTTTGCAAACTCCTCTAATACATATTCTAGCTTTCTTTTAAATATATTATTTTGTGTACTGTTAATTCAACTAATAATTTTAATTACCTATTATGTTTTATGTAAAAGTACATTTACAAGTGACATGATAAGTGGTAAACAATCATGCTATATGAGAGGTAAATATGAAGATTGGTTATTATATATCTCTTATTAAAATATACCACTTATCAACTCTCAAATAATATTTACTGTTGTAATAATTAATTTCAAATAAACAATCACGCGAAATTAAAAATGATATAAGATTTGTGTGA
>NW_019014686.1:3213343-3232304 GCF_000150535.2 Carica papaya
GGTTTTTTTTTCATGTTTTGGTGGTGGTTGAGAGGTGGTGGGGCAGGGTTGGTGTCGGGCTGGCCGTGTGGGCACGAGAATGGGAAAAGTTGACCCATTCGGGAAGTCGAAGGATCTTCGTCGAGCATGGGAACTCGGTCCACCATTTTGGGGTTCTGACTTTTCATTTAGGAAGCTGAAAAGTCTTCATCAAGAAACAAGAATCCAGTTTCCTGTCCGAAAAATTGAAATGTCTTTCTCGAAAAACAAGAATCTGATTCACTAAACGAAGAGCCAAAAGGTTTTTTGGATATGAATCCCCATAATTTTAGGTATTCCATTGGGTGGTCGTTGGAATCCATAATTTGATTAAATTAATTTTTAGTATTTTAAAGTATTTTAATTAATTATGTCGTGTGTATAAGAAAATTTATACATTCAGGCAGATTTGGAAAGATGCGTAGGAGTGTAAGTATTTCTAAATCTCAACCGAGTTAAATTTTGAAAAGTGCATTCATTTTATAAAAATTATTAATTTTAAATTTGAACAGACATTGACCCAATTTCGATGGAAAAACAAAACCCAAATGATGATTAGTAAACCTAAGCAATTAGAACCCTGTGAGGAGACGAAACCAAAAAACAGACTCAATGATCTTGAATTATTTGGACTGATGAAATATGAAATTGAAAAGAAAAATTTTCAATTAAGAAAAAATTAAAAAAGAAAAAGAAATAAAATACAAATATAAAAATAAAAGGAAAAATAAATAATTAAGGTTAATAAATGATCATTTAAACAAATTAAGAATTTTGGAATGAGAGGGTAGGTGTGAATAGGGTAGGGATCCTAAATACCTTCTCGTTTAATATGAATCGAGGAGGGTAGTGTGTGTGTATGGCTAAAGTTTAGCAGGCATGGTGAACCTACATATGGATAGAGTCTGAAACTTAATCCCAAAATTCATCCGATGAGTTCCTTCCCAATTTTCGTTTCACGTAATTTTTCGATCATTGTATTTACCGTCTTTTTTTGTACAGGATATTCAAAGAAAGAATCTCAGCCACAAAGGATGACCGGCGGAGCCGCTGCACCCGAAAGTCCCCTACCGGTAGGTTCATTTTTTTGTGATTTTTCGGCCAACCAAGACCTCTAACATATTTTTCTGTAGGAATATGACTAAAACTGATACCCCTATAATAAAAAATTTTTATTTATGATTATAAATTAAAAAAAATTTGAAAAATTATCAATCGTATAATATTTATCATTATTTTTTTATGATATATACAAAATATATAAATAAATTTTATTGATAATAATTTTTAATTTTGATAATTTTTAAATAATAAAATATTTACGTACATTTAATTAACTTACCTATTTAAATTATATTCTTATTTATATTTTTATTAATAGTTAAGATTCTTTAAGGACTTTGACATGTGAATAATATGTTTTTTTTACGAAAATTGTTATATAATTAGTTTTTTTTTTTTTTGTGGTATGTGTTAGAAGAAGCTTTTCTTTAAGATCTAAAATGAAAAGTTTTCTTTCTTCTAAAATATTTTATTTTTCTTTTGTAGAAAAAAAAATTAAATTTTCCAACTCAATATTTTCCTTCTTAAAATCTTAGTTTATTTTTAAAATATTACAATTAATTGTTCAATATAATGTTTTTCAATTCAATCTTTTTAAAGTCTTTATATAATTTATCATATAAATCATACAATTCATCATATCAGAATGTACTTATATTGGATTTATTTTCAAATAAATTTTAGAAATCGATTTATAATAAAATAATAAATTTAGACTATGTTAAAAAATATTTCAAATTCGGAGTGTTAAAATAATAATTTATTCTAAATTTATCCCAATGGTTTGAAAAAAAGAACAAAAATATCAACTTTGGAAGTATATAATTGACCTAAATCCTTTCTCTGGCTTATCAATCATGTAATAAAAGTTAATTTTGTCTGCTTATAATTTTTATGGAATTAAATTTCTATTAAAAATCATTATTCAGATGCAGTTCTCTTTTATTTTTAAATTTTATCATTTGTTTAAGAACAATCACTCTTAGTAAACAGTTTTAGTTTTTCTACATAAAACTTATTTATATCTGGAAAAAGAGAAAAAAAAAAAAAAGGAGAGCGACAAGAATTCTCTCTTAAAAAAGGCAAATCAAGAGAATAAGACGCATAAAAAAGTTGTCCTTTTAGGAAAATCCCATAAAACTAGAGTAATATAGGGAAATACGAAAAAATGACAAATCCATTTTGGCTCAGTCGCACACTCTCCCTCTGTGAAGCTTAATTTCAGGTGTTCATGTCCTCTTTACAAGGCTCAGGGCCGGTAAAAGAGATTGTAAAAACATCTTCACTAACAAAATTAAGTATGAAGAAGAAGTGTAACTAGTGTATATAAATCATGCAATGGCAGGGATCCTAAATACAAAGAAGGGTTATTTGGAATGATTCAATATCTTTGCTTTAACAAGACAATTCTTTTATTGCTGCAGCCAAATTTGCAAGCAACATAAGTGATTCCAGTAAGGTTTATCAATCAAAGAATGATGCTAAAAAGTGAGATTCTCATCTAAGCACGAGCAGCTGCATGACCAGGATCCTAGAAGATTAGCTGATGGTTTTGCAAAACAATCATCAACCTGTTTTAAGATTTTTCCTGACAGGCCAATCCAAGAAACCAAATTTCTGCCATAAGTTCCCTGAAAATCCTAGCCTTTCATTTGGAAGGATGGGAACTAGGCATCAATTGTGAAGCAGCATTCTGTTAAGCACCACACTTGCTGCATATATAACAAGATCAACCAATGGCTGTTAATGGCTGTGATTGGGTTTTCTGAATACGAAACACTCAAACCAGTGTTTTAGAGCAGCAGGGTGGATTCCCTGACGGTGAGCTACAAATTCTTTTCACTAGTAGCAACTATGCTTGCAATAGAGTACTCTCTGGTACACTCCGTAAGCCATTTGTGGAATCTGTACCTGGGCTTAATCCGGTTATATAAGTCAAAACACAGAAAAGCTGGGAAAACATAAGTAGTCCAAGGAAACATCCATCTCTTGGCAGAGGAAATTTACTTTCCGTTCTAAAGTCTCTGACTTTTTGATTCATGATTTTCGGTGATAATCTAATAATCATACAAAGCTTGAAGAATTCAATCCCAGTTCCAAGTAGACAATCAAAACGGTCCTGTAACTCACTGCTAGTGTCATGCATATGTTCTAACACCTTCATTGTTAAAATATTATGTCCAAACCCAATGCCATGCAGAAAATTCAACTTATTCATTGTGTAAAAGGGTGTTGTTGAGGATGAATCTTATTTAAGCTCTCCTTGAGTTCTTTATCTATGTCTTCATCGGGATCGGCTAAAGGCATAATTAGCTAATAACTTATGATTTCCATTCTTAATCCTATTACCAAGAAGTTGTTGAAGATTCAAAGCTCTCATGGAATGTGGCAAATTAACCATTTCGTTTCTGCCAAGTACGTAAGGGTAATTTTGAGCAACAGGTTTGAGTTCTTCATCACTCAGTCCAAAATGCTTCAATATCCCCATGATTGAAATCACTGGAGTCTCCAAATCAAAACTCAGAATCTCCAGACTCCAAAGAAGCAGAAGACCAACATTTTCTTTCTTCACGCCAAATCTACAGAAATACTCAACCTTTTGGACCAAAACGTCTTCTGGATATTTAAGAAAAAGATCTTTACTCTTACCCATCAATTCCCCGATCTCTCCCTTCTCACATCCCAAATTACAGAAAACTTTAGTTTTCCTACAAATCTCATACCAAGCATTGACATTGCTGTCAACACAACTTGCCAAATCAAAATCCATAAAAAACCTTCTCAAATAATCTAATAAGGAATCAATCTCGTCTACCAATTCACCATCTCCAGCCAAGAGTTGAGGAAAAGCTAGACTAATGCCTACCAATTCAAAAACAACCTATATGCATTTCAAAAACACAAACCTAAAAATAAGAATATCCAAAGCAAGAAGCAATTTAATGATTACTTACCTTGATTGAAAAAAGGAGAGGTAAAGCAAGACAGAAGTAGAAGCAGAAGATGGAAAGATGGAAGCAGAAGAAGAAGATGCAAGCTGATGTGAAGAAAATGGAGGTGGGGCTATGAAGAAAAACAAAATTGGGGTTTAAGGGTAAAACTGGAATTAATAAAATATTGTGAGGGTAAAAAAGAAAGAAAAATATTCAACCATAAAAAACCACAGAATCAGTGGCTTGAAAATTTTTTAAAAAAAGGAAGAAAAATTTACCACCAAATACCACCCAAATAATCATACCATCTGTTTGAAATGATTCAAACAAAACAAAACTACATAATTACTATACCGTACATTAATTATCCATCATCCAAACCCACTATAAAAGTAATAAGCAGATTTATACATGGCTTATTCAATCTTAATTCCATATATTTTGCACAATTCAATTATATTTGAAATTATGAAATTTCAAGTATTTATTTTTTACAACATACTATTTTTCTATCATTATCATATCAAACAAATTCATATAATTTCTCCTTATAATTTACCATTATATGTCAAACATTCAGATAATCTTTTTCCTCATAATTTTTCATCCCAACTGAATAAATCTAAATAGATCATATCAAAATACATAGTGCAGGAACAAAATATTGAAATCAGCAGTACTTTTGATTCCCTATGAAATGGAAAATAACAAATTCCCACACAGACAGTTTCCTCTCTAAATATGATAACATGCTGCTTACAAAATGTGATGACCAAAATAAAAACATTACTTCTAAGTGTGAGAGCAAAACAAACTAGCCAAACCTCCTTCACTTCTTCTTCTCTCCACCTCCTGCAGCTCTGCAAGGAACATTACCATAAGAAAATGGTCATATAAAAAATTAATACAACTGCATTTCTTCCCTCACCATCCATCAAAGACAATGAGAAACGCACAGGCCTGTTAATAACAGATGAGATATTTGTATATATTATTTTGGAAATTACCTGCTCTTGCGAAGTACATTGGACATCTCCTCACGCTTCTTCTTTGCCCTCTTGTGAGTGCCAAGCTTTCTTTTGGCAACTTTCAGTGCTCGCTTGTCCTTACCAACTTTCAGAAGCTCAGTGATTCTCTTCTCATATGGTGCAAAACCAGCAACTTCACGGATCAAACTCCTCACAAAATGAACCCTTTTGCTGGTTTTCTGTGAATAAACAAACGAGAGCACAACAGATGGAAAACAGGAGAGAGTCATATACATATCAGCAGTTAATTAGAAGCAGGCTAAGAATTTCAATATTCACAACTGCAACAAAGACATGCAGACCAAACCCCCTAAATGAAATGAAATGAAAAATATACAGCAACAGTTAAATGCATCAACAACAAATCAAACTCAGAAACATAAGTAGGTTACGAAAATTCTCTGGGCATAGAAGAAACTTACTCCTTTGCGAATACAGGGTCGAGGAGCCAATTCCTTCTTGGTTACAATGTGTCCCTTGTTTAACCCCACAAAGAGCCCGGTATTTGGCTGTTTTGAAGCCATTATCTGCTTCAATAAGACCAAATAAGTACGCGTTGATTTGCAAAAGAAGCTTAAAAATGAAAGCAACTACATAAATGGAAAGCAATTTCAAAAAAACCAAATCATACCAGTCTTATTACATGTTCAATTGTCTTGAGAAACATATTATCATGACATACAATAGTTTTCAGACACTCAAATTTTTTCTATTCAGAAAACACGAATTGGCAAATTATTGTAATCACTTCAGAAGACAATTTCATGTCCCAATATCTTTTCTTTGAGAGTCAAATGTTTCATTATATGTTGAACTAAACAACAGCATTAGACTCTCTTTGAACCTGTAGATACTGGCAGAAGCTCCAATAGCTTCCCGTCCTCTAAGCCAAAAAAAAAAAATCTTTTAAAGAACTGTGTCCAAGATACAAATATGGTCAATAGACTGAAAAGGTTTCCATAGAGAAGCCTGGTATGCTGAGATAAGGAGAAAAACAGAAAAAAAAAAAAAGCTGTCCGTCAACCAGATCCTTAGTCATGATTTTTCCAAATGGACATTAAGCACAAAATCATGATAACTAAACAATTTCCTCATATTTAAAATACGCATCATAATTTACCATTCCGTCATTCGTGACTACATGAGATATATCCTCAGTAACTCATAAACTATGGATAATCAATACATGGGAACTAAAAGATGATAAAAATAAGAGTGAAACATCAATCTATCTGTATTGGAAACAGATGTAAAGGTATTCAATTTATTCCGTATTGACTATCTTATCCATTCACCCATACACCACTAAGTGCTACCTGGCACACTCGCTCTCAATACTCAGTAGCCGAATATAAATTGGGCAAAAGCATACATATTGAACCAAGCACATTACGTTCGGCTCTCTTTAACCTTTAAGTATATACTGGCGGAAGCTCTAATGGGCTCCCATCCTCCAAGGAACCAAAATCTTCTTAAGAAAAAAATGGAAGACAGCCGAGTAAAATCAACGCACTGAAAATGCTTCCACAGGAAACATTTCTATTGAATCAAACGAAGAAACAAACAAATCAAATAATAATGAAATTAGGGACGTGAAAGAGTTACCATGCCACAAGAACCAGACCTCGCAGCTGCGCAGAAAAGCTACGAGAAGAAAGAATTTTAGGGTTTTCTGGGGGTGTGAGGAAAGAGAATGGGAGGTTAAACAGGTAATAGTAATGGGCCAGTTAGGGTTTAGGATACAAATGGGCTGGATTATTTGTTTAAAGTGGGCTTTTGGGCTTTGAAATCAAAATGAATTTTAATTTAAACTTCAGAAATAAATAAATAACTATTTTAATATAGACTATAAATAAAATGTAAAAAAATAAACTATTTTTAAGCCACTGTAATTTGTAAAAGATCCAGTCAGGCTTTTAGCCTTTCTGCTATGCTGTGCAACAATGGCAACAGCGGGAAACGTAAGGGGAACAAGCACTGTAGATGGCACCGCAAAAGCAACTGTTACTGATCAGATTTCTCAGGCCGTGCAGTCCACCTCCAATCTCCTTCATCTCATGCAACAATCCTCCCTTTCTCAGGTTTTTTTAAGATCTACCTACTTCTAACATTTCAAGGCGATATAATTAATCCTTGTTAATTCTGATTGTTCCATTTTCTTTCGACTCGTGAATGTAATGTGTAAAGTTAGCGCCGGTGAGACGAGTTGTCTGGTTTAATTTCGAAGGAAGGAATAATTTGCTCGGATACATTTTAGACTTGTCTATTTGTTTTCTCATTATCTGAGTTGCATAGTCCGTTTTAGAAGCTGCTGAAATTGATCCCGAGGAAGGTCAATGAGGCATTTGTGTAAAATTCCGTAGTTTTACTACTTTTCGTTAAGAAATAGGGTCAGGGTCACGTCTAGGTGTAGGACAGTAAATATACATATGTGAGTGGTGCAGTTCTATAGAATTGAATTTTGGACAATGAATTTATTAAAGCCATGTTTGAAACAAATTTAAAATTTGTCTATTTTTTTCCTAAACTTACACTTGTTTAACTAGAAAACATTAGAGGAACTAAGATGATAAGAGTTAAGTTTATATGAAATTTATGTAGCATTAAAAAAAATTCTAAATTTTTTCAATTTTGATGGAACTAACTGATAAAATTTAGAATGCATTGTTCGAATCTATATGAGATTCTATATATGTTCAAATATTTTTTTCATCCTAATATAACGTACAGCTTTTCCTTATTAAACTAAGTGTAAATTTGCAAATAAGTTCCATATCATTTTTGAATTTGTTCCACATGTGGTCTATGTTTCTTGTCTATTTTAGTTAAGTCTGATAACTCATTGACTTTTGCTCTCTGGTCTTCAATAGCATTATTCTGATAAACTAGGTTCATGATGGAAAGTTTTATAGTAATATCTCCTGAATTTTAAGAAAGGGCTGAGTGACGTTTGCTGGTAACATATGGATATAATTAAAATATAATTTTAATGTTTATCTCTCTCTTTGAATTATCTGAGAGTGGAATTCAAGATGGAGGTGGGTCAAGCATAAAAATTTTGTGATTCTACATAGCAAGATAATATCAAAAGTATTTTTGGTAATGGAATAAGAACAGAACCAAACATGATAAGAGAATATAGTAATGCTCCTATCTTAACAATGTAAAGGACCCTGGAAATTACCTTTATCCCCTCCATTTTGACTAGATACTTGAAATTTGTATGAGTAGAAATTGACACTTGATATTTTTGTTGGCTGTCCCAGAAGGAACGTGCAGAGGGACAATTTGACAGTTGTTCAAAGGAATTTGATCTTATTATTACTAAAACTGTCCTAGTCCAAAATGTGGGTGTAAATTGAAGTATCAATAAAATTGAAGTATCAAAATCAACCTAGACAAGTCTAACTTAGTCCCTATCTGCAGTGGGATGGATGGAAAGGTCTATGTTAGTACTATGCGATGCAAGGTTTCCTCCATTCCGATTAAAAATTTTGGGCTGCCTTTGGGAGCCAATTTAAACGATAAGACCATTTCAGATCTGGTGATTTTATCTGAAAAAAATATTGGGATCTAGTGATCTCTAGATTTGAAAAGAAGATTGGCAGGGAAGAGAGGTTTTCTTTCTAGAAAGAACAGGAAAACTCTTATTATGAGTAGTTTGGCCAATCTTCCTATCTGCCTTCTGTCTATTCTTCAAATTCTGGCAAAAAATATAGCTAAGAATGGAATTCATTCAATGTCAATATCTACGGGGTGACTTGGATGAGAAGAGAAGATTCACTTGGGGGGCTTGCCATGTCGTTAGCCTTTGAATCTAGAGATCTTAGAATGAGATTCCTAACGAGCTTTAACAGAGCACTGCTTGGAAATTGGCTGTGGAAATTTATGTACAATGAAAGGATTTTGGTGGAGGATAATCGGTCCTGAGAATGGGTTCGAGATACAGTGCAAGGAAAAGGGATTTTTTAAATCAAAATTTCTGGATGCCATTTTTCAGGGTTGTATGGAATGCTTGATGGAGCTTGTTGGTGATGATATCCAAATG
Organism: Carica papaya; assembly: GCF_000150535.2. The sequence continues at coordinate 3,222,433 of NW_019014686.1, forward strand.
CATCGCCAAAAAGGAGCATTTCAAAATGAACTTATTATTTCCTCATATTTCTTTAATAAACCATGATATCTTTTACATGAGATGGAAAACATTTGCTTGATGATTTGATCTGCATGATCCATCTGCATAAGCACTAAAATTGCCTTTGTTATCCATCTACAGGCCCAACTGATGAAGCTACCAAAAAACCTTTTGGCAAAAGCCTCTACTATTAAGAATACTGGGCAGGTTCGTTGGTTTATGTACTCCGTACTTACGACCGAATGTCAAGAGTAGACATCATTGCTATGAACTGATTATTCCTTGTTTTCCTCAATAGTTGCTTGAGCAGATGCCGCGAGTGATTTCATCACTGGATGCACATATTGAAAGTGGACTACAGAGGTTGTATTCATGTATGTTTTTGCTATTTTACGTGCTGACTAACACATGCTTGTTTTACACTTCATAACTTGCGTAGAGTTATGGCTTTTTTGATTAGTTTATTTCTGTTATCAATGTCAGACAATGGCCAGGTTGAGTTGTTTTGATTAGTTTTTGTTTTCAGTAATCTGGCGTTTTCTTTTCCTTAATGTGCCTTCACCCGAGAGCATAAGTTTGTCCCTTGTCTAAAAATAAGATGACTTCCCTTGGCCATTTAACTTCCAAGGAGAAAGATGACTTCCTTTTATTCAGTGCATGAGTAATATTTGACCACAAAGCTACACCCTTCTGCAACACTGGAATTGGTATTATACATTTTAGACAAGCTGCAAAATGGTATATTTTGCAAAATAATTAGATATTCATTGCAAAATTGATGAATATATTTCATTCATTAGCTTCATCTTGCCTATTGCTTTGCCCCTACCTACAAAAGGATAGTAAAATGATAGACCTAATTCACCACATGTACTTAATTTGTACAATAACTTGCCTTGGGATTTGATTTTCAATGACCAAATGTCTGGGGATTCTGTTCCTGGCTTTCTTGGCTTATTTCAGTGACAATTTTTGCAGTGTTCCTCATCTAGAAACTGTAATCCAGTTACTGAATCATATGGAAAGCTGTCAACTCAGTGCTCTATCTCACCAGGTATACCTCGCCCCATGCTTCCTCCTCTCTGTGTGCCTCTTTTTTTTGTGGGTAAACCCTAGAGAAGTGGGTCATGGATCTTGAACCCAGATTATCAAGCTCCACTGAGGGAGAAGTCTGCTATTGTGGGTTGGGCATCTCCCTCTCTGCCTCACAATTGTGGGAACTTTTTGTAAAGCACAAGTAGCTATCTCATAGTGTTATTTGGTGATCACTTAAAGTTCAGAGCTTAATTTGATGTATCCTTGTTTTCATCTCATTTCTTTTTCTTTTTTTCTTATAGGAACCTGAAGAGAATAATCAACCACCTGGAACAAGTTGACTGACTGAAACTATAACTCCACTTTGGTGGATGTCTCAAGTTGCAGGTCAATTATCTGACCTGGACATTGTCGTTTGCTTGTTGAATTTCAGACAAAGAAGAGAATAAAAATGGATTGCAGGGTCTTCTGGTCGTCATATGAAAAAGAGTTTTTGTGCATGATAGCAAAGATAAACAAAACAAGAAAAATAGTTTTCTTAAAGTTGTAAGCAACCTAAGGATTACATTAACCTTTCCTAATACAGGTTCATACCATTACAAGTTTTAACCAACTGGTTAAGTAGAAGACAAATATCTAAACTATGATAGAAAATAAAACCATGAATTTCACAGTAAAAAATTTTCGAACTTCAGTACGTGGCATTTTTATTGGAAACACCAAGTCTACTCTTTAGTGTTTCTATGATATTTGATAGTCGCTCGGTAAAGATATTTGCTAGTTGTTTTTCACCAGCACACCCTTCTCACTTCTCTCAGAAAATGGTAGTTTATCTTGATCTACTTTGTCTGGTCATGAAAAACGAGGTTGCAAGACATCAATTATTAAAAAGCAGTTGTACAAATCTTTGCTTTTGATTCAAGTCAACTAACAATTTCCTTAAGCACAAAACCTGGTACAGAGCGGCAACAACAATAATGTACTCACTTCTATTGTTGATTGGGCAATCCTTCAATTCCAGCTAAATGTACCTGAGCCACAATGAAAAACGTATTGAGATTTATTTCTCATGTCATCCACTGATCCAACAGGGTTACTCTATGAATCTAATCAACTTCGCACCCGAACCTCCTCTGAGCAAGATGCTAAAATAAATTGTTCCTCTTATATACGTCAATAATATTTTGCTTGCTCTTAGAACATCTCCTTGGGGTGAGCATCAATATAGATAGTGGGCTTGCAGGATACATAATGTCTAGTATTGAACCTGTCAACGAGAGCAAACAACTCGCTGGACTTCTCTAGGCTCTAGCTTCAATTTTCTTGTCATCATCTTTTTTGCTTAATTTTTTTATTTTAGCAAGAGTTTGATTACCTTGTAGTTTTCAATTCCAAATATCCTTAGGACTTTCTAGCATATGTTTCTTGATTGATGAAAATCACTTCCCCAGTTTGATGCACTTCCTTCCCGAGGAAATAAGAAATTTGCTTCTAAGTCATCCATCTCAAATGCACTTTGCATTTTGTCCTTGAACTTGTCCACAGAATTTTTTCCTTTTCAGTCACAGAATTGTCATCCATGTAGTGTGAAATGATTAGAACATCATTGCTCTCATGTTGCACGTTGCTGTAGCCTCACTTAAGCTTCTGCTAAATCTCAATTGTAACAAGGGTCATTGGTCCGCCCATGTCAAGCTCTTGGAGCCAACTTCAAACTGTAGAAGGTCCTCAGTAGCAAAACACACTCTTTTCTTTCAACATCAAATTTTGGTAGCTGTTCAAGATATACCTCTTCGTTCGGGTAGCCATCGAAGGAAAAATAATGTCACATCAAGTTAGTAAATTTCCAACTATTCAGTGCTGCTAACCCAATGATCAATCTCACTGTTGCACCTTGCTGCTGGTGTTAAAAGGACCAGCAAAATGGCACCAAATTGTTTGAGTAACCTTTGATGACAAGCTTTGCCTTATTTCAAAAAAAAAAAAAAGATAATAAGCTTTGCCTTGAATTTGTTAATTGATCCTTTGGGGCTAAGCAACCATATCATATTCTTATAATCATCCTTAATTCTTCCTCCATAACAACTTTCGGCTCAGGTGATTTTAGGACTTCCTCTGAGGTAGTTGGCTCTAGCAAAGGAATGTTGCACCTATTATATACATTATAGAGTTCTTGGTCCTTGCGTGCAATTTTGGATTTGCATCACTCTAAGAATATGATCCGTCATTGCAGGTGCATTGTGGTTCTAAGTAAATATCTCTGAAGACAAACTGATTACTTGAAACTTCAATTTGTACCTTATCCCAGTTCTAGTGAGCTCCTTCATCTAGCTTCACATTTCTTACAAGACTCACCCTTTATGTTTTACGATTGAAGACTCAATGGCCCTTAGCATCAGTGCTACAACCCAATAAAATTCCAATCTTAGCCTTCCAATCCAACTTATCTCTCTCATTTCTTGGACATGGACGTGGTAAATGCTGCCACACATATTCAAATTCTTAATTTTGAGTCCCTACCATGCTTCATATGGAGTGAAGCCTATTAAGCAGGTACATTGTAGTGTTTACTGCTTATCCCCAAAACTTCTTTTCAAACATCAAACAGCTAGCCATCTTCACCATGGTTTTCTTTTCTTCTCTCACTCACCCATTCTGTTGAAGTGTGCAGGAAACAATGAGTTAATGATGAATTTCTGCATCCTTACAAAACTTATCAACCTCTTATTGGTGCATTCTGTGCCATTATCTGTCTTGACAATGAGGTATATAACTCACTATCAGCTTTTTACCTAGGTCTGAAAGCCTTTGAACGCCCCAAATACTTTTTCTTTTGCTTCATGAGAATACACCGGACACATTCTAGAGAAATCATCAATGAAGATCAGAAAGTACCTACTTCCAGTTAGGAATCAGGTGCTTGTAGGTTCATTTAGGTCAGTGTGGATGAGCTGCAACTTTTATATGGCTCTCCATGCTTGGTTCTAGCAATAAGGCTCCTTAATTTGCCTGCAAAGTTCTCAAATTTCATAAACACCAAAACGTTTTTTTAACAACTGCCATGTTATTGACCTACTCATTTACGCCTCTAAGGGCTTGTATATTGTAAATGCCAAACTTTTTTTACTGCCAACAAGAGGTGTCATCTATCCAACCTAATGCAAAGAGAAACTTCGAGTCTGATATTCGTTGTCATTTAGTTACAATCACTTGGATTTTCTGTAATGCAAGATTTGCTTTTAATCAAGAAGGAATATTTTTTTCTATTAAGCATTTGACCTAAACTCAGCAAGTTTTTATCAAGTTTAAGCCCAATAATGTCAAAGACGGAATTTGATACAAACAAATTGCAATTGGTTTCTTTTCCTTCCACTTTTAGATACTCTTCACCAACACCTTTCTCATCCTTGAGGTGCAGGATTCATCAGGTCTCAAACTTGTCTTGGTCTAGTGCCATATGATAATTGACACCACTGCCAATCAACTGTTCACGATCTTTGAACTGGTTGAGTAACAGGTGGCAATACCCTCTCCATCTTGCTCCTGATGATCAAGCTCTTTGCTCAGCCTGCGGTCCCTTGGATTTGCTAACTTTTTTCACAATTCGAAAAATTTTCCATGACCTGCTTGAGTTCCATGTTTTAATCTACAAAACTTCTTAGAATGGTTGGTCTTTTTGCAGATTGGACATGTAGGGAATTTGCTCTTCTTGTCCCCATCTCAGTCCTAACTGACTTTTTGCTTTTCCTTTTTCCTTTTTTTTTTTTTTTTTTTTACATTTGCTATGTTTTCCCAATTGCTTCCTTAAGCCTGCCTTTGTTCTTCATTTCAAGGTATCTTCAGTAGCTTCATTTTGTAGGGACCTCCTTTGTGTGGTGATTTGTTGGGCATCTGCAACACATTTGTGAGGACACTCTTCAGAAGGGAAGATCTATCCTGTTCCACAATCTCCAAAAGATCTATTCTTTTCAGTAAAGCTTTAGTACTACAAGTCTAAAGCTGATAGTTTTCATCATCGAAGACCGATGTTAAGGAGGAACTGAACAATTGCAATGTTCGGTATAGTCTAGAGCTATTTGCAGCTAGTTTCTCCTCTCTCTTGTTACCCTTTCTAAGAATGATGAAGCTCTAATGCGATTGTTGGTTTTTAAACAAAGAAGAGAAGAAAAATGGATTCAATTTCTACTAATATTTCATTCATCATAGCTTAAGTACGTGAAAAACATAAGTTGTTGTGCATGGTAACAAAAATAAGGAAAGGAAGAAAGATGTTCTGCTTAAACTCTTAAGCAACCTGAAGACTACATTAACCTTGCTTAATGAAGGTTTATACACCATTTCAACTTTTGAACAATTTGTTAAGAGGATAGAGGTCTAATTATGTATAAAACACAACCATGCATTTGACAAGAAACTTTCAACACTGCTAGTATGAAATCTATGTATTTGAGGTCAATAATTTATTTTTTTTAAGAGTTTATTGTATATATGTGACGCTCCTGCTCTCTCATGAAGAGATTACAGTCGTTAAATACTAAACATGTCGCAAAAATATAATTAATAAAATATTTATAACTTCAAAATATTCATCATTTATCTTTTAACTACATATTATATTGTTTACAATACATGAGATTCATATAGAGTGAAAACAAAATAAATACCCGTTCGGTTACAAAATATAATTTCTATCACGCGCGCTCATACAACTTCTTCTTGATCCAGTTTAGAGGTGAGATCTTCTTGATCTACAACCAGATCCTCTTGATCTGGAATGATGGTAATTAAATAGGGTGAGTAATTTCAACGCGCTCAGTAAGTATAAGAAATAAGTTACACCTTAAGCATACAACATACAATCAAACAATTTATCAAATATGTAAAAAAAAAAAAAATTATTTAAAAAATATGAAATGCAAAGATATTTCATTTCCTATTTTATCTCTCATTGTTCCATTAGTCCCTTCTATCTCTCAAAATTTTTTCCTAAATTTAGGTATTATCTTTATAAATTCTCTTAAACTCATTTTTTCTCAAAATTTCTTTAAATTCATTTTATTCTACTGTTTTTTCTCAAATTACTATTTATCCCTCATAATTGCTACCAGAATTTTTCATAAGTTCCGGTCAAATCAAGACATCTGTACCTCCTTAACGAGTATATCTGATTCTCAATTTGTCCCAACATAATTACCAAATTAAAGTTATTAAAGTCTTTGAGTTTTGATTTGATATTGGACGAATCTATTCATTATCCAATTGGTACCATTATGGGATCGGGATTCTCACTATCACAAGGAGATGCACTCACACATGCAAAACACTCATTGGTCACAGCAGTCCGTCGCCAGGTGATGCAGAACATAACACACACCCCAATCATATCTGAAAGGGTTTTCATCTATCTAAAAATATAGTTCACTACACTGCTGAATTTCAGTCATATCAATTTTAAAAGAGTTATTTCTAAATTTTTACTTCTTCCAAATTTTTATTTTGTTTTCTTTTTCTTCCTATTCTATTTAAAATTGATTCTTTATTTATTTATTATTTTCAACTGAAAATTCACTTATTATTCTTCACTTCCCTTTTCTAACCAATTTCTTCTAAATTTTACTTCAGAAATTTTTATTTAATTATTTGTGTTTATATTTATATTTTTTGTTTTATGAAATTCTTTGTAATTTATTAATATATTATATATATATATATATTTGTTAATATTTTCTATTATTATTATTGCTATTTTATTTTATTAATATTACTTATATTATTAATATTATTTAATTTATTATTAATTATTTTTTTATTTTAAAATCTTATCCTAACTCTAATTTGTTTTATCTATAACTTAGTTAATCTATTTTCTCATCTAGCAACTTGAATCTAATTTCTTTTTTCTTGGTCTCTAATTTATTTCAGCATCTACCTTTTTTTTGTCATCTACTTAATCTCTTAATTTAAACAACCCATTTTTTATATTTTTGTTTCAAACTTGTTCTTTTATGCAATTTATACATATATACACTATATACATATTATACATACATTCAATTAATTCATTTAAGTAAATAAAAGTTTAAAAATATAATAAAATTATCAAAATATCTAAACAAATACTTTGGAGACATTTCTGAACAGTTTGAACTGTCTAGATAGATTCTGAGACGGGTTTCAAACCCAGTTCACCAACTCCTTTTTGTAAGCTTGTAACTTATCCGGTTAACAAAATTCAATAAACATTTATGTTATGTAGATCTCGGGTTACTTATTAATTATAGTTACAATTTGGAGGTCCTTATGAAATGATTTGAACTCCCAAAATGTCCCCAAATTTGAGGAAAAATCTATATGGAAAAAGTTCTTTTCAGGTCAGTGATAAATCCGCAAGTTACATACGAATTTTCATGCATGCATGCCTTGATTTTGGTTTAATTTAAACTTCAAACATGTTTTATTACACGTAGGCTATCGTTAAAGCATTTTGTTTAATTAAAATAATAAATGGAGCTCTAGAAAACCACTCACCAAAGTGTCAGTTTGATCATGCATTAGAGTCGCGAGTCATCGGAAAATTCAATGGATTTTTGCGATTTTCGGCACTGGTTCGCCGCGAAAAGCCATTCCCTTGGCCTTCGGCCCTTCGTCGGCAATCTCTACCACCCTTCTGCTCTTTTTCCTCCTTTGCTCCGTCGAGAATGACGGACATTTACCTCCATTCTCTTCTTCTTTCTCTCTTCTTCCTTCTTCTTTTGTTGTCTTTTTTTTCTTCTTTTTTTTCCGAATTGAGCTGGGTTGAGTGGCATGGATGAGTTTTTAAACCCACCACTCAAAAAATCTATACCGCACAAGCCTCACACACATGACCGCATGCAATCTGTTAGATAAGTTTTCATTAATAGCAAAATTGTAATTTTGTTATCCTATTCATCAACCGTTAGCAATTCACCATTAGATCTGAATTATTCAATCGCATGACTGTTGGATTACCTCAAAACACATACAAACCGTCCGATTAGCATCTCACACGTGGATCGTCGGATTGTTATTATTTCCTCTACATGTTTGCACACCGTTGGATCTAAATACCGTGATCTCACCACTAGATTTGCCCAAAACACTCAGGACCGTCTGATCTGCTTACCATGGGTGTCAGCATGGATGATCACATGTGTGGGTCAATGCTTTGCGGCTCTCTTTGATTGGGCGGCTGTCATGTCACCAGTTTAAGTGGCCCATTTTTCAAAAATTATAAAATGGCCTAAATTTTGAGTGTTCTTTATATTTTGGCCCCTAAATCAATTTTTAAATTTACAAAGATCATCCAATAAATTTAATTTTGTTCAATTTAGTCTCTAATTTTATTTTTTGTAACTTTAAGGGTAAATTTTAATTTTATTTATTTTATACATAATTTAATTTATATATAAACTAGTTAATTGAATTTAAATCCATACATTAACACTTAAAATTTATATGTGGTGTAACAATATATAAGTCGAGTATAGATATATGTGTGTGTGTGTACTAGTGGTTGTATATTGAATGTACTAAGGGCAACATATACATTTATTGAATGGATATAGTGAGTATATTCAGAAAATAAATTTGAAATTGGAGAATATTTTCTTATTTTTGCTTTCTTTGTGTTTTAGATCCTTTCGATGGAAAGACAGTTGCATGGCCACTCCACTTTGGAGGGAATGAATTCCCTCGACCTTCTTTTCACCATTTTTTCTTGATCTTACACATCATGGTGATGTGACCAAATTCCTGGCTGATTATGTAGTTATATTCAAGCATGATTCCAGTCGCATGTTTATTCCTATTTCTCTTTTTCTCTCTTGCTTCACCTCTCTCCATTTCTATATGGAATGATCACATTCTCTGCCTTTCCCCCCCATCAAGGTCCTAATTGGTGTTATTTCCCCATCTGAAACCAAATCATCAGCTATAGTGTAGGGACTCCGAAAATTTAAAAAGAAATACATATAATAATTTGAGTGCAGAAGTGAAATAAAAATTATGGTTAACATCTCTTACACGATAACTCAAAAGTACTAACAAATATCACGGAACAAATTTTCTAAAAGAAATACGAAAAATAGAAAAAATAAAGGAAACTATAAAGTATCTAACATCTACTCATAGCCTTCTTGCGGATCGGGCTCGGGAATGGGGTCCTCCTGATCTGAAATGGTTAAATAAGGGGTGAGCTACACTAGCGTAGTAAGGACATCACATATATCGTTGTCACAGAAGTAAAGGTTGGTAAAAAACCAAAAACAACCAATGAAGCACAAATTTTAAACTAATACATTCATTAAAAATAAAACCATTTTTCCTTTTTCTTACCATTGGAGAACCTGTGAAAACAACCTATAAAGACAATAACATCATACAGATCATAACTTCATGCACAATCAGTAACACAGAACATATCATAAATTCATATTCATTAACAATAACTAATCATCACCATTTCTCGTTTCACCAGCCTACTAGTATCCATGGGAATCCATAGGGGTCTCCCCACTACACGTGAACCATTTCCCTTAACAATCTTACTTCCAAGGCCGTCCTCATACCCTGTCCGGTATGAACATCAATATATTAAATCTCAATACCCCGTCCGGTATGAGAGTGAAGCGGGTCGTCCCCATACTTCGTCCGGTATGAGCGCCAAATGACCAAGTCTTCATATCTCGTCTGGTATTAGACAACGTTCACGGTAGGGTTTCATATGAACTCGGTCCGTCCACCATCTTTCAAGATATCTAGTGAGGTGTCACATTATCTGTTTATTATATCACATC
>NW_019014686.1:3319567-3331288 GCF_000150535.2 Carica papaya
TTTGGAGGTGGAAATTTGAGTATTCTTCTTCTTTCTTTTTTTTTTTTTTTTTTTTTTGGGGGGTGCAAGTTGATGTTTGTGGATGTCTGTAAATATGACCATAACTTTTGTGTCTTTTCTGGTTGGTCCATCTATGAATCTTTTCTTTGTATTTTGGCATCAACTGGGTCTAAGCCTAGGACCTTGTCTGGTACATCCTCTTCATGGTTTCAAATATTAATCTCCTACAACCCTGACATTCCAATTCCAATTCCAAACCCATCTTCTTCCTTCCACAACCACCACCTTCTCTCGTGATAAATATAAACTATCTAATTCTTAGCTTGGCTGTCCGAGTTTTTCATCTTCAACCAATGAAAACTAGGAGGGGGAAACGATCAGAGGTATGCCTTAATTTGATTCAACTTTAACCAATCTGTTTGTATGATTAAAATGGGATATGGGTTGTGATTGCAGGCTTTTTGGCCTTCCATTGTGATGAAGAAATGGTTGAATATAAAGCCCAAACTAAATGATTTTAGTGAAGATGAGGTTGATACTGAAACTGAGAGTGAAGATGATGGTATATATACATATACATATACATATATATATAATATGGTGGTGAACTGTTTACTATATCTCTGTTTTTATCTTCTTCTCTTCTTAATTAGGTCTCTTTTTTTGTAACCTACAATTGTGGCTCAGCTTTATCTCTTAAAGACTCAAGATTACTGCAAACGGATGAGGATCATAACCAGACAGCAAAGCAGAATCAATCGGATTCCCATAAAAAATTTTCAGTTAGTAAGTACTTGGTTTTTCTTGGTCTAAAACATTATTTGTTCATTGATGATTTGAGATTCAAAAAGGGTTCTATATAAATGGAATTTGAAGGTGAAGAGTTGGATTCAAAGGGCTATCAGTTGAGACACAGGAGAGGAAAATCAGAAACTCTGCGTCTCCAGTACATAAAAACAAAGGAAGTGAGGTTCGACAACCGTTATAATTATTTACCATTATTGTATATGATCTCTGCTGTTTGAAAATTTTGACCATTGATCTTCTTCAGGGTGACAATCGGAACCTGGAATGTTGCCGGCAAAATCCCAGATGAGGATATCGAGATTGACGATTGGCTTTCTACACAAGAAGCTGCAGATATTTATGTTATTGGGTGAGTTCCTCCCTTATACTTCAAATTTAGTCCCAAAATTTAGTGTTATGATATCTTTTTTTTTTTGAAATAAAAAGTGTGTAATATGTATTAATAACCCATGCACGAAAATTTACAATTTAATCAAGCTGTCAATGAAGTTCTGTACTAGGGGTTTGGAACCATTTATTCTTGACTAAGTCAAAATCATCTATATTATCAAACCCATCTATATCATCAAACCCACCAAACGCTTTTTTGTTCATCACATTCCACACAACCCAAAAGATGGTAAGCAGAATTATCTTCACTTGCTTCCTTCTACCATGTTTTGATATCGATGATGTTCTCTTTCATATGTTATTAGGTTTCAGGAGATAGTCCCTTTGACTGCTGGGAATGTATTGGGAGCAGAAGACAGGGGACCAATTCCGAAATGGGAAGCTATCATTCGACGAACACTGAACAAATCTTTGGAACCTGAAAGCAAACACAAATGCTACAGTGCTCCTCCTTCTCCAGTGCTAAGAACATCTTCTGTTGCTGATGCACTTGCAGATGAGATTGATGATCTATCTCTAAACATGATAACTAACCAATTTCCTGGAAACATGAATAATTGTGAAGCTGTGATTGGTATTAGGAAAAATTTACAGCTGAAGAGAATCTATGGTATTGACTGTGACACTAGATTAGATTGGCCTGAACACTCGTTAGATGCGACCCATGTGATCCCTTCGAATTCCAAGTTACGAAGAGTATTTAGTAGCTCTGCGCGAATCGGGTTTAACTTGACAGAGAATCCATACTGTAGTCCTTGCAATTTTGCATTGAAGCCAAGTGGATTGACACGATCACACCATAGCGTAGGCAATCTAGTCTCGATGTGGATGGATAAGCAAGAGAAGCCAGAAGTTAAAGATGCTTTTTCTGATGTATCCGGAGGGTCTTCTGAAGAGGAAGAGGAGGAAGAAATTGATTCTTTCTTCGAAATCCCAGAGGAGAAACACGAGAATGGAGTTAAGAAAGATGGGAGTAAATCTAAATCACATGTGAAGTATGTAAGAATTGTGGGAAAGCAGATGGTAGGGATATATATATCAGTTTGGGTAAGGAAAAGGTTGAGGGGGCATATCAATAATTTGAAAGTCTCTCCTGTTGGTGTTGGTCTTATGGGCTATATGGGAAACAAGGTAACATATTTTATCTATACATTGATACATATCTTGCCTAAAATGTGAACATTACTGGACTAAATTGTGTTTGTTAACTAGAATATTGGTGATTGCAGGGTTCTGTTTCAGTTAGCATGTCTCTTTTTCAATCAAGGTTATGCTTTGTTTGTTCTCATCTGACTTCCGGCCAGAAGGATGGAGCTGAGAATCGGAGAAACTCTGATGTTTACGAAATTATAAGGCGTACTAGTTTCTCGTCCGTCTTCGATGCAGATCAACCAGAGACAATTCCATCTCATGAGTAAACCATTGCTATTCTACAATGTGTTATATTGTTTCTTTTTTTAATCTCAAATACTGACGAGAACTTTTTGACTGTTTCCTCCCATGGACAGCCAGATATTCTGGTTTGGAGATTTGAATTATCGCCTGAACGCACCGGATGCAGAGGTGAGGAAGCTCGTTGCTGGAAAACGGTGGGATGAACTTATCAATAACGATCAGGTGAGAAGAGTTTGAATAGATAGACAGCCTTTTGTAGTTAGTGGAGGTTTTTGAAGTTTGAATTTTTATGTGGCAGCTGAGTAAAGAACTACGTAGTGGACGTGTATTCCAAGGATGGAGAGAGGGACTCATAGGTTTCTCTCCGACTTATAAATATGAAATAAATACCGACAGATATGTCGGAGAAAACCCTAAAGAAGGAGAGAAGAAGAGATCTCCAGCATGGTAATCTGACGTTTTTATGTGACATATTATCCCAAATAACTCGTTAAATTTTTATTTGTAATTGATTATTTTAAAATTTTAAATTAATAGAAAAGAGTTATATTAAGATATATTTCATATAAATGTGGGATCCATTTTCAGGTGTGATCGGATACTTTGGCTCGGAAAAGGGATCAAACAACTATCTTACAAGCGAGCAGAATTACGAATTTCAGATCATCGACCAGTAAGTTCAGTGTTTTTAGTTGAAGTTGAAGTTTTCGATGCTCGAAAACTGCAACGGGCACTCAATGTGAACTGTGCTGCGGTCCATCCTGAATCGGTTTTCATGGACGAAGATGGAGAGGTGGAATATAATTAACAGGTAGATAGATAACAGACTTATAATCAATTAATGTCATGGTTTTGAACTTGTATATGCTTGTTGTGTGACTACAGATTAGGAGAAAATCACAGGGATGTTTTTCTTTTTGAAACAATGTGCATAAATTTTATATATGCACCTCTGCTCTCATATGTTTACAATAATTAATCAACCATTGATATACATAATTTTGAGATTAATGATTAACTAATTGAAAACGATCTTGTTTTAGCTAGCTGCCATATGGGAAATGTGACGACTCATTTCACGTCCCACAATTAGAGATGGCAATGCATAGATACATGTATGTATGTATGTATGTATGTATTAGATCTACTCTATGGATATGAACCGAACCCATCATGCCGCGATGAAGAAAAAAAATTTGGTTCTACAATTACTCCCCAGTTAAAATTGTAAATTTCAGTACATGAGTTTTTTGTCTACAGTAAAATAATTGTTAATTCATAGTACAGAAACATGATTTACGATTAGATTTAATACATATATATATAAGTCAAACATTAACATATTTAAAATATGATTAGAATATTAGAAGTTCAAAAGTAAAAGAAAAGAGATAATTAAGGAAGAAAAACTTATTAACACTTGCTTTCTGCCGTGGCTACGAGGAAACAATCACGTCTGTCTTGTCCAAAGTAAAAAGTAGTGGGTAGGTTAAATTAGTTGCATCAACTTTTGATCAATCAACAGACAAAAAGAATTTAGATTTTGTCGAAGATAAGAGTTGTTTTGAAACACCTGAAACAAACCTTAAATAACAATAACTTACAAGCAAAACATCCTTGTCATTACCCTATATAGAACACAAACAAGCTTTGACTATTAATATCCTCCTTACATGCGATCGCTCAAGTATCATTTTCATGCAAGATCTGGGACAGAACAGTACCAGAAGATGAGACGGTTGATTGAGGTAGCAGTTGTTTTGACGATGCTGATGATGATGAAGAGTTCATTGGCGACGAGTGATGAAGGACTTCTTCAGCTTGATTTTTACAAAGAAACATGCCCTTTAGCAGAAGAAATCATCGGACGAATGGTGGAGATTGCAGTGCTCAAGGATCCTCGAATGGCTGCCTCGCTCCTCAGATTACATTTTCATGACTGTTTTGTCTTGGTAATCAATTACCCCTTTCTATCTCTCCAATGTAACACATTTGATGTATACCCACTTCATATATGATATGTATTTTGTATGAATGATGAAGAAAACATACACTACTGATCAGGGATGTGATGCATCAGTCCTACTGGATAGCCATGGAGACATGATCAGTGAAAAGGAAGCAGGGCCTAATCTCAATTCTATACGCGGATTTCTAGTTATAGATGAGATCAAATCTCTTTTGGAAGAAGCTTGTCCCCTTACAGTCTCGTGTGCTGACATCTTGGCCATTGTCGCCCGGGATGCTGTTTACACGGTATATTAGTATATATATACTTATGGTACTACACACGTATATCATTGTTACTAATTTCATTTTGATATATATGTATGCATGTGTACATATGAAGAGAGGGGGCCCAAGGTGGATGGTTTGGCTTGGAAGGAGAGACTCACTAAAAGCAAGTTTTGATGGAGCCAACCAATTCATTCCTGCTCCAAACTCCTCCCTCCTGGGTCTCATTTCCAATTTCAAGCAACAGGGTCTTGATATCCAAGATCTCGTTGCTTTATCAGGTACTTATAAATATACATGAATGTATACATATCATTTTTCTAATATGTAAAAATTGTAGGTGAAGTAAAAAAACAATTAATGGTATGCACAAATGCAGGGAGCCACACAATAGGAAAAGCAAGATGTTTGAGCTTCAAAGAAAGGATAGACCAAGTGAATCCCATAGAAGTACACAGTTATGATAAATACAAAAGATATAATACATTTAGAAAGACCTTACGGTCCACATGCTCCGATTCAGGAAGAGACAGTGAATTGGCGCCGCTTGATTTGAAGACCCCCTCAAGGTTTGACAACCATTACTACATCAACTTGCTTGAAGGAAAAGGGTTACTGGGGTCGGATAATGTGTTGGTAAGTGAAGATGAAGAAGGAGAAATAATAAAGCAAGTGTGGAGCTATGCTTCCAATCAAGACCTCTTCTTTGATTCATTTGTGAAATCTATAGTGAAGATGGGTAACATTAATGTGCTTACAGGACATCAAGGAGAGATTAGAAAGAATTGTAGGTTAATCAACAATTACTAATACTGTCTTGATTTAATTTCATTGGGTATCTACCTCTAATTTATGGGTAGATGTATAAATTAAGAAATTATAAAAAAATTTATGAAAAAAAATAGGGCATCAGTACTCCAAGGTGAAAAAACATCAAAGAAATATTCAGATGGAAACTACCCATTAATTATGGGCATTCATCCCTTGCCCAATTCTAGCTGGAAACCCTAAATATTTTCGTCTCCATTCTAGCCCAATAACATTCATTCAATTATTCACAAATACCTATATTTAAAGAATTTTAGAGGTAACATGGGCATCAGTTCTCCATTGTGAAATAGCATCAATGAAAAATTTCAGACGCAAATTACCCATTTAACTAAATCCAGATTCATCACCTGCCCATAACCAAATCAATTTTTCCTAAAAAAACAAAAAAAAATCAGCTGCAAGAAGCCACCAGATCCAGCATGATACAGATACTTCGTATTTAAAAACAAAAACAAAAACAAACTTCAAAAATTAAGACGGTGAAATAGCGATCAGAACCTGTCGGGATTCATGATAACATCACACTAAAATATCAGTGGA
The DNA here is from genome assembly GCF_000150535.2 of Carica papaya. The sequence goes on from NW_019014686.1 coordinate 3,325,766, forward strand.
TTGACAGACCAATGAATTTCTATCGTCACCTCGCTATACACCTTCTAATGAACACAATATCAAAATCCCTAAGAAAAATTTCAATCTTCATTCGAATTAATAAAGATTCTGTTTCGCAAATCAAGGAAGGAAACATAAGACGTAGATTAAACATCTGCGTAGAAAAATGAAAGACGTCAGCTCAGAACTTCTTAGAGGGATGTGTGACCGTCATAGCAGATCTCTGGTACACGATAAAACAGTTCATCACGGCATGACCGTCTTTGAAATATATATTTCGTCAAAAATCATGGTATCTCAAGGGTATCATACCTCTCATTACAGTTTTTTTTTTTTTCTGTGTTTGAAGAGATATGCATCCTCGAGCCTTGAGCTATCATATAGAAAAAAACAAAAGACAACAAGCAGCAACTACTTAGAGCATAATACAAAAGAAAACGAAGTAGAAAACCAAGGAAGACGGAACTAAATCTGTCAATTAGTAAACAGAAGAAGAGAGGCGATAAGAGTATGGAAATTGGTGAGAAAGGGGTATATTTATACAGAGGCGCCAGAAACCCTAATTTTGAAAAGTGGCCGGGATGGCTCAACTTATACAGTAATTTGAACAAGGCCAAGCCCGCCTCGGTTGGAGAGTGGGAATAGGTAAGGCGCATTATGTTAAAAAATTGAAATAAAACACCTAAAATTAATTTTTTAATAAAATTTAATAATTATTATTATTACTAAATTTTTAATAAAAATTAAATTAAAATTATAAAATTTATTAATTAATTCATAGAGTTAAATCAAAGGGAATGTATAGTTTTTTTATTGAAATGGAAAAAAAAAATGATATAATCGTTGTCTAACATATTTTTCTGGATATCTAACTGTCAATTATGTATTTATAATTTATATTTATTTCATAAAATGAGGTTCATTTTAGTTTTAACAATATTATTTATAAAATTTTACATATAAGATGAATATTATTTATAAAATTATTTTTTTGTTTTGTATAAGCTAAACATATATATATATATATAATTCCTTATGACTTATTCGCCAATAAAACTAATTCATAGACTTATTTGACCAAAACAAGCCACATTGCTAAAATTTGTGGTACATTTATACCAAGTGAAGATTCAGCAGGGAAATATACATGTGCAGCAAAAAGTACATATTAAAACTGGGAAATCATGTAAGTTCATAACTCATAATGGGTGTTTACAACCACCAAATTTTGCATGATTTGCATCATCCATGAAAGAAATGGATCGGATGAATGGAAGAGAACACAACATGATTGTCGCATAATTTTACAGAAACCTTCAGTCGAAACATGTTGCGACACCCAGGGGGTTGCCATGACTAAAAGTAATTTTATCTCCATTTCAATATCATTCAAAGTGCATTGATGAATTCCAAACCATTTTCAAATGCCATTAACCAACAGCCGAGGCAGCCATTCATACAAGAGGATTAAAGTTAGTGACAATACTATTTTGCTCTAACAGCCATCATATAAGGGGTTTAAAGTTCCCGACATGGCTATATTGCTTCTGGTCATTAGCAGAAGTACTCTGTCTTAACCAGAAGATAAGGCATATGAGTGCAAAAAACTAAATATTACTGCTTGGAAACAGGACCTTGAACACACTACTCAGAGTTCAGTATTTTGAAGGAAAAGTGCCACCACATGGCAACAGCAAACAACAGAAATAAACTCTCTAAGCTATATTATACAACAGTAAATATTCAGCCTGAAAAACTCACTAACGATTAGTAGCAGAAAAAAATACGGGAAAAGAAGATATAAAAATGATGAGGAATTTATTAATTAAAAAGAACTAATGTAATAACAAAATGACCATGTTAAGAGAAAAAGAAAAAGAGAGAACAATCCTCTATACCCTACGCTACTGAAACATAAATTCTATAGAATCTTGCATCTAACCCCTACCAAAAGGAACCTGTGTTGCAGATTAAAGGAGGAACTCTGTTGAAATTTCGTCCTTGACTTCACTGAAAGATACTACTCACGGAACAATCATCATGGACACGCCATATAGTTTCACCCAACAAGTTTGCCACAGAAAGAACAGTCAACTGGGGAAAGTAGTTCTTCTCTGCCACTGGGAGTGTGTTTGTAATGATTACCTCTTGAAAAAGACCACTTGATAACCTCTCAATTGCTGGAGGGCTGTAATGAAAAATAAATTAGTAAAAGTCTTCAAATGAGTTGCAAATACTTTATGATGCAAACATTTTATTCCTACTTGACAGAAGATATACAGAGAAGACTGGCCTAAACTAGCTTTTCTTAACTATCTAACCACTAATGATCTGCTTCAGGCATGCAGACTAAGTCAAGTCTATCTGCAATGTTGTTATATGTCTTCTTAAGTCTGAATCCTATACTCAACTATTTCTCAATTGTGATGCAACTTGAAGCATTTAGGCTCTTTTAGACTTCTAACATGACATAGATCTCACCCACACCCCCACATTCCATTACTTTTTTTCTGACAGGATAAAAGAGAATATCACTGAGAAGCACCCGGAGGGAATATCACTTGCAAAAAGTCATATGTCAAAAAGTCAATCAAGTTGCTCAAGTCCTCATCATAAAGGATTGGATTCCCAGTTCAAAAGAAAAATATACTTAGAGAACAGAACCAGGCATCTCTAATTCTAACAGAAGAACTAATTCCCTCAAAGACTCTTTTCTCTCTACCTTTCAGATAACCCCACGAAGAGCCAAAGAGTATAAGCTTTTTCCCGGATTTTACACAAATAAGAGTACTAGCTCTTCTTTTCCTATCTTTCTGAACAACCCAAAGAATTATAAAGGAATAAGAGTCCAAAGCTTTCTTAAAAGAATCCACTTATTATTTTATTTTATCCTCCTTCAGTGTTCTTGGTAAGAACAAGGAGACTATAGAAAGGTTTGGCAAGATTCTTATCTTTTACTGGATCCTGGATGTTGTTGTTGGAAAGAAATGCTAGACGTTTTAAAAACCTCTCCAACCTGCTCCATTGCTTTAAGATAGGATGCTTTCATGGATATCTTTAGATCAAGGCTCAATACTTGTATGGATGTCTCTTTAACTATTTTTGCAAAGGGTTTGGGCTGCTTTCCTGCATTGATTTTTGTTTCTTTTTTTCTTCTTTTTTGGAGGATCGCTTAGACTCTTATTATCATTGGGTGATGTTCCTTATCTCTTTCTACTACTATTTCTCCTTTTATTAAATACATATACAAACACAAAAAGTTTGAACCTGAAATGAATTTCCTAACCTTGTGAGCTTGTAACTGGTAAGTGCAAAGGCAAGAGAGCCAATGCTCAATCTAATTACTTAAAATATGTTCAAATTTCTAACTTTTAACCATGAAAATCTACATATATTCACTAAGCTGTTGTTCCTTCATATCATTCACTATTTTATCAAAAATTAATATTTATAAAATGTCAAGATCAAGTATCTTCTTTTTTTCATTGACCCAGATCTTATCTTATCCATCCCACCAACATGGTCAGCTACCTATTTTAATCATTATACCCAGTTTTCTTTTTTCCTTTTTTTTGGACAAGACAACCTAATCTTTCTGCTGCAAAACTCATTGAGATTTCCATCACTATAAAATAGGAAGACGGTGAATAACATTTCACACCACATTGAAAAATGGCCAGCAAGTTATTCAATTTTCTGGAGAAAAAAGATCTTCAAGACAGGCTCTCAATGACAGCAGAACCAAATTTCCATTACTGATAACGATACAAATTCTTTATCAAAAGATGTGCAGGCCATGAATCTAGAGAAAAAAGAGCAAAAAATAGACAGTTCATACCTAAATACAGGGTGGGTACAGCATGCATAGACTTCCCTGGCCCCCTCTTGGTGTAAAAGAGCTGCTCCTTTTGCAATAGTACCTGAACCCATAAATAATTTAACTAATCTTAATGAATTTTTTGAGGAAGCAAATATCACCAAAGAAAACTACTCGAGCCAGCACAAGTCATTCTGATGCTTCTTTCCCTAAGGGAAATTCTTTTGCAGTCACAAGCAATATGACCACTAGGTAAACTATGCCAAAGGTTTTTGCACTGGCCCAAAAGGGGAAGCTAATTGAAATCGATCATGAGTTTGATCTTGTCAGGTGATGCAGAGAGCATGCTAAAATGGAAGGCTATAATGTCAAGGAATATTTATATATCTAAAACGGTTTTGTAAACTATTAGGAATATCAGGTTTATTTATGAAATTTTTACTAATATAGATCATTACATCTTAGTTAGGATTCCTATTAGTTGTCATATCCTAGTTAGAGGATGTTTGAAATTGCCAAAAGAAGTATATGTAAAAGCACTAGGTGTTTTTAAGTTACTTCATGCAACCAAGAGCTTATAAAAAAATGAATAGTTACATGTTTGGATAAATTGCTGATTGTAAAAAAATAATTCTTCTTTTGAGGAAAAAAATAAATAATATATGCAGTTAAAATTTTTTTATAAAAAAGACTGCTTATCCGCACTCTGTCACATCAATTACCAAAAAGGACATCACACACTCTTCTTATACCTAAACAATCGGTAATATCTATTACAAATTATTGTATGACCTATATTAAAACATATATGTCCTTTATTTTAATAAATATGTTAACTTTTACTAACACTTTCAATTTAAATCAACTTGTCCATATTAATGTACCTACATGCATCACTAGTCATTGCTAATAAAATAATAAGATAAGACATATTTTGCGAAATGAAAATGAAGTAATTAGTTAAGAGTGCACGCAACAAAAAGGATTGCAGGAAGGGGGATAAGTAAATTGATTGTAAAAAAAAAATTAAAAAGAAAAGGAACCTACCAAAAGTTTAGTAAAAAGGCACTTTTTCTTACTTGAAAGTTATTTTAAGCACCAAACAAGTAATTAGTTCGGAGTACTTGAAGTTCCTTCTAAGTACCAAAAGGCATTGTTAATTGTTCTGTAGTATGTCTTCTTCAGTAAACATTTTCCACATCTTACACTTTTTCTTCTTAAGAAAATAGAAATTAAAGATTTCCTAGACATCAGTTAACAGACAGACAAAGAAACTAACATGCTATATGCAAATGATAATATTAACTTTAACTTTCATTGGGGGAAACAGGTTGATGAACTTTCATTTCAACTAGAGGAACAGGTTTCTTCTGGGAATTCTAACCCAAGAGAGTTTCACTTACCAGCAGTATCAATCATGTCATCCACCATAACTGCAACCTTTCCTTTTACATCACCGATAAGGTTCATTACCTGCAACATAATTTAGGCATATATTTCAGGACACAGCAAATAGTAACCTACTAAATTAAATTAAACAAAAAAAAAACAATGTAATTTCTTTCTCTCCCAACACTTCGTTCTTGATTCAAAGATTTATTTGCCTGTAATAATATGCAGGACAGGAGCAAAGTAGAACACCTAAAAGAATTATAATTTTCTCACATAAATGTTTTCCAGCAAAGCGTAAGATTTGCAGGAGATAC
>NW_019014687.1:7168-18200 GCF_000150535.2 Carica papaya
TTCAATCAATCATGGGATTAGAATAGTTACTTTTTTAAAAAAAGTTGTATTAAATTTTTAATAAAATATAATTATATAATCCACGTACAATGTTTTTTTTTTCCTATAAAAATATAATATATTTATTAAGTTTTAACATAATTTAATTATTATTTAATACGCTAATAAATTAAATAATTAAATTTATATAATTATATATTATAACCTAATTATTCTTTTTTTTTTATATAAAAAAAAACTTTATTATCATTAATTTCGTTAAAATAATACAATATAAAGCTTATCCGTACATGAAAACATGAATAGAAATGAGTTTTCTTTGCAATTATGCGAATGCTCCATTAGTTATTCTCCCGATTCAGGCGACTGTTGTGCCTAATCTCTTAGCCAGCAGTATCTGCCGGTCATTTACGATAAATACGTATTCGAATTCGTTGAGATATTTAGTTATGTTAAGATCTAAATATTATGTGCATTCATTTTCATAATATTAAATTTGATAAAATTTATACTACCATATTGCAAAACGTTTCTACATTCCAATAATTTTATTGCGTATTTCGAACATATTTTAATAATTTTAATTTATAATAAATTATACCTTTTTTCTTTATCTCTTTTTTTAAAAAAGAAAATACTCATAAGAGTTTTATGTTGTACAACATCTTTTTTTTTTTTTTTTTTTTTCCTAACTAAAGCTATTTAATTATTATTGACATTTTCTTTCTTCTCATATTACCTAACTAACATTAATACTATAAATATATTAGTTTGACATTTAAGACTATGCTTAATCCATCATGCTCGTGCTTAATTGAGTCAAATAAAAGTATCCCCTCACATTTATAACTTAGAAAGTGAAAATTTAAATGTACAAATATAATTATTGACACACAAATTTTACTAATATTATCATTAAAATTTGACCAACATTAATTTCAAACTTCGTAATTAAATAATAAATCCATTAAATTAAAATACATACGTAGTTTCTATTAAGATATAATATGTTATTTAATTATGATTTGTAAATTAAGACTAATTGTTATGTAAGCGGCAAAAAAAGAGAAAAGAAAAAAGAGCCCCACAAGTTTTTTTTTTTTTAATTTTTCGTATATAAAAAGTTGTACATGTTTTTTTCACATATTGGTTTTATTAATATTTTAAACGTTAGTTTTCTTTTTATGATAATAATTTAACTTAAAATTTAAATATTTTACGATAATAATTATGGTGTGGTTTCAAAATTAATTTTGTATTAATATTTTTTATTTATATAAAAAATGAAGAGAAATTATTGCAATATTTTATATTTATTTTAAATTATTTTACAAATTTATAATAAATAATATGAAAATTTTTATGATATATCCAAACACATCAAGATGGTAAGATTCATTGATTTAAGAACACGAGATCCAATCACAACAAAATCCATTTAATTAATTATTTAATTAATTTGACTATTTATTTATTTATTTATTAATTAAAGCATGAGCATGCTTAATGATTAATTAAAGCCAGATAAATAAAGTAAAAAAGGAAAAAAAAAAGGGGTAAAAGAATAATTAAAACGATAACTTTATTTTTATCTATTTAATTATGACGTGGCAATCATCCATTGGTTACTCAGAGCACAGCAGAGAATAAGATTAGTAACTGTAGAGAAATAGGAAGCATTGGAAAAAAAAAAAGGTTGTCCTACTGGCTACCTCTCCTCTCTTTTTCTTCTCCAGGGGACCTCTTTCTTCTCGTTCTCCTTCTCTACCCACCTCCACCATCACCGCCATTAGTATTACCATCACTGTTGCTTATTGAGCCATATACGCCATAGCCAGAAAGGAAAATAATATTTTCTCGAGAAAGTGATGATTGGTACTTCCTACCATCCGAAATCCTTCCTTCAATCCAACTCTACGTGCACCCAAAATAAGAGGAAAAAAAAAGCCCAAAAAAACCCATAAAAAATAAACAGAGAACCCAAACAGACCGCTCATTGTAGTCCAATTCTTGTTACAGAAGACTTATTTTTTTTGGGTTTTTTATATATATATATATATAAAATTAATATGACTGAAGTACTCCAATCATCCCCTTCTCACTTCCCTTCACCTTCAAGCTCCTCTCCTACATCATGTGCGGCAAATGATGGCACACACCCACATGGGTTTATTAACAACAGGGTCGTCAACAGAGGTCGAGAAGCTGACGAAGAAGATATTGAGGAAAGAGACGGAGAGAGGAAGGAGAGAGACAGGGAAGGGGATCAGTTATCTTTTGTGACAGTTTTGGTGGCTGCTTTTAGGAGGTCTTTATCTGGGTGTAGTGTTCCCAGTGCCAAAGATTTATGTTCAATGGAGATTGGATTGCCTACTAATGTCCGGCATGTTGCTCATGTCACCTTCGATAGGTTCAATGGATTCCTTGGCTTGCCGGTTGAGTTTGAGCCTGAAGTTCCCAGGAGAGCTCCTAGTGCTAGGTCAGTTTTTCTGGCTGGTTCTGTTGTGGGTTTGGGGAATGATGAGTTTCCTTTTATATACGTCGAAATTTTATTCTGGTTTGATGATTTTTTGCTGGGATTTGTTCTCTTTTGTATTTGAAACTCTTGTTCAGTGAAGAATTCGTTCGATTTGACAATTTGAGTGATTTGTTTTGGCTTTTAGATAACTGGGCAAATTTGAGTTTTGGCCGTCTTTTTTTTTTTTTTTTTGGGGATTCTTGTTTCAAGTCGGAGATTATTAAAGACCTTTCTGTCATTTCAGGCATGTTTTGGCTTGATTAGCTGGTTTCAGTCTTTAGCAAATTAGCATTTTAAGATATCCTGATATAGATATTGCAATACATAATTACTCACCCTTAACATTCTATGAACATTTATGACCCAATTCCCTCACTGATGCATACGAAGTAAACCCTGCTTTTGATGACTTACGGCTATGTTTGGAACAGATGAACTCCATTTGTGGGCTCCAATTTCAAACCCACACTTATTGTAATGATGAAAATCAACCTTCTAGTTATTACCAACTAGAATTAAGATTATTTGTTTTAAATTTCATGAAATTTGGAGTTTGTTGTGTCAATTCTAATTGGAATTGATTAGAAGCTGAATTTCTCTTATATCTAAGATAATCGTTTTTTTTTTCATATGAATTTCGCAAATGAAGTGCGTTTGTTCCAAACATCGGTTAACTAGAATTTTTAAGTTTTCTTCTTTGGTAACTATAGAGCAACTCTATTACAAGATTTCAGTTAATCTTGAATAGTTTCTGTAAGATCTCTAATATGCTTTTTTTTTTGTCTTGTATATGTTTTTTTTCATAATATGGCTAAGAATAAAAGAGACTTGTAATGTTAACTCAACTTGATTTTCCGGCTTTCCTAATAATTTCTGACTTTGTTTCTTTCTCCACCCTCCCATGCTGTGAATGATAACACTGTCTTTGCTTCTCTCTCTATTCATTAAGATATCTTTGTTTGCAGTGCAAATGTCTTTGGAGTTTCAACGGAGTCTATGCAGCTTTCCTATGACTCGAGAGGGAACTGTGTGCCCACAATACTGTTGATGATGCAAAGACACTTGTATGCCCAAAGTGGTCTGCAGGTTCGTAATTATTTCATCTTTCTTTTCCTTTGTTTCGCATATGAGAAGTAAATTCGGCAAGCCAGGTATTTTGCATCATTTAAATGGCATGGAAATTTGTTTCTTCAATGCATATACTATTCTTGGCAATGGATAAGTAGCCTAGATATTTTTCTTACTTCTTTTTTTTCTCTACAATTGGAAAAGATGTAGTTACTCCATTAATCCTTTGCTTATAAAACAAGTAAACAAGATGTGTTGGAATTCAATTGTTCTACCTAATTCTGTAGGCAGAAGGAATTTTTAGGATTAATGGTGGGAACAGCCAGGAAGAGTATGTCAGGGAGCAATTAAATCGGGGAGTCATACCTGATGGTGTGGATGTCCACTGCTTGGCAGGTCTTATAAAGGTATCAGTTAGCTTTTTTGCAGCCATTAATTGTTAGATAATCGATTATAAGTAGTTATGGACAAATATGTTTACTTGAAAACATGGATCAGGCACGCATTATTTAGTTATCCCAAAAGCTTGAAGTGATATAAGAAGACATATGAGAAAGTTAATTATGACTAGTCAATCTAATACACGTGCAAATTGATGTTAATTTTCTCATCAACTTCTTGAAGCCGGGTTCATCCATGATATAGGTGCCAATATTTATTGGTTTCTCAGATATTGATTGTGGATCTCACCTTCAAATATCTTTCTCATATTCCTTCCAGAATATTAGGCATTCAAAATGTTTCTAATCGCATAGCTGTTTTTAATGTTGTATAGTCCTTTTTATTTTACTGCAGGCTTGGTTTAGAGAACTCCCAACTGGTGTATTAGATTCTCTTTCACCCGAGCAGGTAATGCAATCCCAAACCGAAGAGGAATGTGCTCAGCTTGTTAGGCTTCTTCCTCCAACAGAAGCTGCTCTTCTAGACTGGGCAATAAATTTAATGGCTGATGTTGCTCAGCTGGAACATATGAACAAGATGAATGCACGAAATATTGCGATGGTGTTTGCGCCAAACATGACTCAAGTTAGTATTCATAGTTCTATATCTTTTAATGTGCCTATGTTAATTTTCATGTGTAATTTTTGCTATTAATAACTGATATAAATGTCAATATAGGACCAAACATCATTCTTTTGTGTTACATTTTGATGATATCTGTATTTATCCACTCTAAATTTAATTAGAAAATGGGGGAAATTTTTCCTAAAATGATGAAAAGTTAACTCATATGTACTGGCAGATATTGAACAAAATTATCTACGAGTACCAATGGCATTGACATCCTCTATTACTTCTGTTTCTTGCAGATGTCAGATCCTTTGACCGCCTTGATGTATGCCGTGCAAGTGATGAATTTTCTCAAGACACTTATCATTAAGACACTTAAAGAAAGACAAGATTCTTCGGTAGAAACAATTTCTGCTTCTTGCCCGGAGCCTTCTGATGGGAATGGTCATGAAAGCTCATCACAACTATATATCCATGAGAAGAATGAAGACGAAGTTGAAGATGACGAACAAGGTAAATCTTTCGTTGCCAAAGACCCTGCTCTGAAGAGTCCCCTTCACCCTACCCAGAATAATTCTAATACAGAACAAGAATCTAAGAATTTCCTAGCTTCCATTGAAAACATCTTACGAACAGGAAATCAATCTCTGGCTGACAACTGCCCTTGCCAAGTTGTATCTCAAGTTAATGCCTTGATTAATGGACTCCAAGAGACCAGTTTTAGAAGTCCGAATTCTGGGGGTCATACATACTCGTGCAAGATCAGATCTTGTCAATCTACTGATTCAAGCGTCAAGAATGGATCCAAAAAGTCAAATGATTGGCGAATAGGTAGTACTACAGAATCTACAGAGAAGAGGAAAGGAGCTGCACTTGTTGGCCGAATAAATTCAAGGGCAGAATTATTTGAAGCTTGGCGATGAAGTGTGCTACTCCAGATGATTTGATTTGGAGGGAATTTGCCAGCCGGCAAAAGATAAATCGGGCTTACCGTCCATCTGGAAATATCGAGTGTGGTTTCCATGTGTGTGTTGTTTTAATTCTTGAGTGATGTTTGCTTAATCTTTGTTCCTGTTAACAATGTAAGGTCTCTGTAACTCAATTCTAACATGTTCTCTTTTTTTCTGAGTAAAGCTTCTGACTTTAAAGAGTTTTCTCTCATGGCTGACATGAACATTGCTGGACTTCTCTGTTATGAGGAAAGTCTTTTGTTTGTCTGTTCTGTTTCAAGAAGTTTTCATGGTTTTTCTCAAATATAAAAAGATAGAAACTGAATTAAGGTGAAATGATGATATAATAGGACTTATAATTTATTCTAAATAATATATTTTAATAAAATGTAAAGAATGATAAAAATCTTAATTTTTTTTGGTTAAATTGAATTAAAAAATTATAATATTATTTAAACTAAAAGATGCTTAAAACAAACAGAATATGACTTAACGGGGTAGAAATCGGGTGAAGCCCAGGCCCAAGTCTTGGCGGGTCGGCCCACGTAAATCCTAATCGTTTGCCAGTTAAAAGATGCCTCTCGCCAATTTGTATGTGAAATGCGACGTCGTAATGAGCAGCTAAATTACTGTCTGCAAATTCAAGCTCCATTAATTTCTCCGGTATCATTTTCTCTCTTCCACGAAGCTTTTTTCTTTTTCTTTTTTGGTTATCTTGTTAATTTTATCTATGTAGTTTCTTCAATCTCTCTCTGGTGTTAAATGTTTTCTGATTGATAAATGATCTTGTTTTTTTGTTTGAATTTTCTGAATTTTTTTGCGGGGTTTGTTTACAAATAAGAGAATTCTGTAACTTCTGTTTTCAGCCAAATTGGTGAAAGAAAACCCAAATTTCAAATGTGGGGAGCTCATAAAGCCTGATATCTCTGTATAGTTCTATAGCTGCTACGGTATTCAAGCTAGTTCCTTCAATGGTTACGTTTACAAGAGCTTGTTTCTGTAATCCCAGGAGCTTCTTCTACTGTGGATTTTTCTTCAATGGTTGCGGTGACAAGAGATTGTTTCTGTGAGAATTTCCATTTATAAATCTTTCATTGAAGTGGGTAATTAAAAATTTCTGTGTCTCTACCATTCCCGAGCATGAATGTTCTCATTTCTGCACAAAGGGAACTTGATGATGAATCCATGTTGTTCTCAGAGGAACTTCTTCTCTGCTCTGCCTCCTTTGGTTCCTGTACAACTCCCATCTCGAATGTATGAAGCTGTTTGTAAATTTGTTGATGGGTTTTTTTGTTATTTTAGTTTCTATATACCTATAACCTAGTTTATATGTGTTTTATGTACAATTCATTTGGGAAGTTATTGTCAGTGTTTTGTATTTGTTATTGAGTTGGAAACTTTATTTTTTTTTGAGGGCTTTTAAATGGTTTATTTTAGGGAGTCCCACTTCTGGTACGTTTTGCCTCATGAAGTGAAGAGTGCATCTCTTTTAGATCTGTATTTAGAACTTCTATCACCTGGTGAGAAAGAAAATGTCTTCCGAATGCGTGATAATGAGCTCAAGAAAAGAGCTGTGCTAGCCCGGGCCTTGGTTCGAACTACCATTGCAAGATGTAGGTCTTCCTGTTCATCTTCTTGATTATTTTTATATTTCTTTTCATTTGCTGACAAAAAAGCTGAATGATCAGTATAGTTTTAGTAATTGCTTCTGGATTACATTTGGTTCGTTTATTGATGGATAATAGGTTAACATTAGATTTTCTAGATAAATTAAAAATTGCAAATATATTAAATATAAAATAAATATACCGTTTAGGAGTCTGTTAGTATATTATTTAGAAGTATTATTATAGTTTTAGTAATTTATGCTTTCTGTTCTTATTAGCATTCCTAATACCATTAGCATTAGTTTCTTATTCTTATTAGTTAGTATTTCTAGTTCTATTATTTTCTATTTTCGTAGTCTAATTGTAGTTAAGAAAAGTTAATTAGATTATTATAAATAATTTTATAATTTCACTCATTGGTCATTCAATTATTCAAGAATACCTTGACAGTTTCGTAGTTTTTGGAGGTGTGATGCGATCAAAGTCTTAGGTGTGACGGTTAATATCTCTTAGATGGTTTAAGAAATTCTAAGTTTGATGTCTAAGTTTCTTTTTATCTCTAAATCCCTAATTAGACAAATCAATCCTATTTGTCCGATGTCATTTATTTAGTAGACTCAAATTTGAAGGTTTTACTGGTAAATCAATGTCTCCATTGTACACCTCATAGTTCAAGGACCATTCTAAATAGGAAAGCATAAAGTTCCTGGGCCATCCATCCAATCATAGGGTACTTTAGTTGTTCCGTTCCTCTTTTTCGATGTAGGGCATGACACATATTATGTAACTCGATTTATTAGATCTGACAAATTATCAAGTGTGTCCCACGGTCTTTAAAGTTTCGGAAAAACATCTATGGAAAGCCTGAGGTGAGATTTACTTCTGATTTTTTTTTTTTGGATTTGCAGTCTTCCATTGTGAATAACCTCTTTTCCTTCCTTTGAACACATTATTTGAAGCTGGATTTCTTTTCTTGCATATCATTAGTTTTTGTGTATTTCATATATGAATAGGTAGACTGGCAAATTGATGATGACTCCCACCGACCACCAATGCATTTTAATATTTCACACACTTCTTCTTTGATAGCCTGTGGCGTGACTATGGATGTACGTGTAAGTAGTCTAGTTTTAGTTACCACATTATTGGTCTGCTTTTTTTATGACTAGGATGGCTTATTTCTCCTAAGAAGATAATATTGCTGTTTTCTATGAGTGGACACTGAATTTGAACTGCTGCAGCTTTCCTTCATATGTGCAGATTGGAATTGATGTGGAAGAGAAGCAACGGAAGATAAAGCATAATATACTAGCTTTTGCCAAACGCTACTTTTCTCCTTATGAAGTTGAGATTTTGGCAGCTATAACAGACCATGAAGTTCAGCGTCAGGAGTTTATTAAGTTATGGACTCTTAAAGTAAGTTCTGCAGATGATATATGAATATATAAATATATATTAATGTATAAAGATAATCTCTTTTGGGTTGTGAACTTGGAATGCACTGTGAAGTTGAATCTTGGATTTAGGAGGCATATGTAAAAGCACTAGGAAGGGGCTTCTCAGCTGCACCTTTCAAGACCTTTACAATCCGGCCTAAGGCTATCACTATAAGAGGATTTGATCTTCATGAGAAGTTATATTCTGAGGTTTGTTCTTAACTTTCAGCCGGAATAAAAAAAATTCTAGAATGTAGTTGCTTGGTGCTTACGGCATACAACTTGTTTGCTGGGACAAGAGCCAAAAGTCTGGGATGAAAGTTGTTTAATCAACCTTCATTTTGGGTTTAATCAAAGTTGATATTTGACCGAGCTTGGAAAAATTAAACAAGCAAATCATAATTGTGTTTTGAAAACTTGTAAAAGCAATTGCTGAATGCATGCCTCAAAGTTTGAACATTTACACCTTTACAGGAGTTGGATGTTTTTAGGTTACCAATGAAGGTTAGATTTTTGAGTGAGATTTTTGCTTATCCATCACCAGGCAGCTACAAGATTTTATTTTGTGATCTCGTTTTTCTTCTTCTTATGCTGTATGGTAGACCTCCTTTTTTCTTTATTAGCCTTTTATTTTGCCTCTCTCCCTCTTCTTGTGCATTTTACATATGCCATCTTGTTCTAACCATGTTATCAGGCCTCGGAAATAATTGTTGAATCTTCTGATGACCCAAAGAATATTGCTAGCAAATGGTGCTTTGAACTCTTGGAACTGGATGGTTCTCATTATGCTGCAATCTGTACTGAAAAACATCAAACCATCCAAGGTGAGTTCTAATTCTCCTTAAGATGCAATCTAAATTGGAAAATAAATAGCTGCTAAAATAGAGTTCATTGTTTGCAGGAGAAGAGAGCGTTCCCATGAAATCGTATGTGTGGAAAACAGTCCCATTGGTTGAAGATGAACGTGTTTCTGATACAGTTGCAGTCAGATCCATTAGAGACTCCATTAAACAATTGTGATGATATAATGATTAATCATTTTATTATTTCTGATACTGGATTTTCCATGTTCTCTAATATAAGGCATGGATTTTCCAAGGTTTTGTAGCTCCATAGCCTCTTGTCTTAGAGAACTTCAATATATATTTGAGAAGTTTTAATATGGAAATATGTATTTCTGCAGTAATAGAATGCAAATCATAGCAAGAGAATTGAAAAAAGAGGAATCAAGTTAAACTAAACTGTCTATATATACAACGATGCTAGCTAGCATCATACCCTTAGGCAACAACTAATGAAGTGTAATGCTGCAAAAAATGAGTTAAATGATGAAAGGTGTAGATTTTCTAACACAATGGCATTATAAGTTCTGTGGCTTGTACTTCGATTTTGGCCTCGATATTGGCTTCTTTTCTGCAACATGATTTGAAATCCAAAGTTGATCATGAAAAAACGTTGTGTATCCGTACCTACATCTTAGAACCAATCAATAAATACATTTAAACTTAAATCGTCCTCTTTGATTCCAGGAGGGCAGAAACCTTCTTTGGCCAGCCCTGGGAATCATTGATCCATGAAGGAATTTCTGCAATGTGGAAACCTGAAATTTACTTTACCAGTAATCTTTGCAAGAACAGATTCCATCCTGGAAGTGATGGAAACGAGTTGCATCTCTAACAACAAACCGGCGATTGACAATCTTGCTAATTGACTTAATGAATAAGTGACAATCTTCACATATTCTCAGATTTTTTATTACAATAATCTCTGTTCCCGGACTAGTATTCAGAAGTCCAAATGAGATGGCTAACTTCTCACTGTGCACTCCCAGAGCAATTAAAAGTTCTTCATTTCTTTTTTCCTGATAATGGTTCTTATATTCATCACTTTCCGCTACTAAATTTTCTAAAACATTCAACATTCTATATATTTCCTCAGCCTGCACATGACCTTTATCCCCAGCCAAAAAGAGGTGAAGCCTACCTTTATATTCAAGATAACTACACCCTGGCTCCTTCTTTAGTTTCCTCTCTCTCATCATGATCCGAACTCTTAATACACCCTGCAAATTGTTTGTATCAGAATATAAATTTGACAACAGAACATAGTACCCAATATTTGTCGGCTCAAGGTCAGTGACTTTTTCAAAAGCTATCTCGGCTAGTTCTACGTTTTGGTGAATTTTACAGGCACCCAGAAGTGCCCCCCAAACTGCACCATCAGGCTCCACCTTCATTGATTCAATGAGCTTCCAAGCTCTGTCAAGCTGACCTGCACGGCCTAAAAGATCCACCATGCAAGAATAATGCTCTGGACCTGGCTGCAGATCATAGTTCCTCTTCATTGCAGCAAACAAATCTAAGCCCTTTTCTGTCAAACCAGAATGGCTACAAGCAGATAAAGATGCTCACAAATGCTGGGACCATCAAGGTTTAATGCCTG
>NW_019014687.1:19993-39513 GCF_000150535.2 Carica papaya
CCCAATTGAATAAATGGGTTTTTCATGATACGCATGGCTCTTAACCCCTCTACTGGGACTAGGATTGGGATCCAAGTAAAGATGTTGTAGAACTGCTTTTTCTGCCAAATAAGTTAGAAGAAACCAATGTTTTTGTCTGTATCATCTTTATTGGTTCTTCTAGTTTATGAGTGGTTTTATTGTACTTCCAGAGGTTTTGACTAAGGAGAATATTGTGGAGCCCATGCGAGACATAAGGCGAGCTCTTCTGGAAGCAGATGTAAGTGAGTTTGTATAGGCTATTAAAATTTTAGTCCCATATCAGAATAATATTGTTCTTTTCTTTTTGCTAGGTGAGCCTTCCTGTTGTTAGAAGGTTTGTCCAAGCTGTCAGTGACCAGGCAGTTGGTGTTGACCTTATTCGAGGAGTGAGACCAGACCAACAATTGGTCAAGGTATGAGATGAATTTCCATTAAACCGACATGCTTTGGAAGGAAAACTTATACACTATGATGAATTTTTCTTTGTGATATGAACTTCTAAGGACACATATAGCAAGTTAAATACTTCTGTTGATCCACTATCTTACTTTTTCTTTTACTCTATGATGCTAACAACAAACTGGTTTTTGGCAGAATATATAATATGGTAATTGGAAGTTACTGGTAGAAGAGCAGATTGTGGAGTTTGAATCTTTATTTTAGTAATAATAAAATAATGATTATCAAATACAATTTATTTTTCCCACAGATTGTTCATGACGAGCTTGTAAAATTGATGGGTGGAGAAGTGTCAGAACTGGTTTTTGCAAAATCTGGCCCCACTGTAATTCTGTTGGCTGGTCTACAAGGAGTTGGGAAGACTACTGTTTGTGCAAAGTTAGCTAATTATCTTAAGAAACAGGTGCACGCTTGTATCTAGTTGTTTTGAGATGAATGTTACCATCTATATAATCCTGTTGACATTAGTGCAATACCATTAACTGCAGGGAAAGACTAGCACGCTTATTGCTGGAGATGTCTACAGACCTGCTGCAATTGACCAACTTGTTATTTTGGGTGAACAGGTACCTGATTTTCTTTGTTCGTAGTCTGTTCCGGTACCAGATTGATAACAACAAATTTATTTCATTAGGTGTTTTTCTTTCCAATATATTTTGTGTCTACAAAAGTGAACTATTTCATCAAATGTTTAGGTATTTGTTACTTAGAGAAGCTCTCTCTCTCTCTACGAAAATTATGGAAGTACTCTTACTGGTGAGATGTTGTAGATAACTGTGCTAGGTTTTTGTTTTTCTTCAATTTAGTATGAAGATGACAGAACAATACTGAATTTTCTATTAGTTGATGTGAAACCACAATGAAACTCAGAAGGTGACTGCAGAAGTAGTTTCTTGCAATTTGTTAATTTTTACTCTGGCGTCTAGAGAACTTGAACTCTTTAAATTTAATAAATATGAAGCACCAGAGACAAGGAGTAAGACACCTTGATTCTGGCTGTTTAATTTGAATAACTATATAAAAGTTTTAATCATAATCTTTTTTCGCTAGATGTGATTAGTATACTAATGTTTTTCTTCTTTGAAGAAACCATATAATCATCCTTTTCTTCTTTTGGGTAAGCCATATCATTATATTGCATTACCTGATAGGTAGGTGATAAAAGAATAACGAAGTACAATAAGTTTAATTATAGGTCATTGAGCTATTTTTCGCCCTTAGCATTTTTTTTGGGTCTAATTATGATTTAATGTATTCTCTTAATTCAGCTATAGCTTGTGACAGGTGGATGTGCCTGTTTATGCAGCAGGGACTGATGTTAAACCTTCAGAAATAGCTAAGCAAGGTTTAGCTGAGGCTAAAAAGAAAAATGTTGATGTAGTTATAATGGATACTGCTGGAAGGCTTCAGGTAATACTTACCGAATCCAGGATAACTCTCCATGCCTAAATAATCAGATATAGACTCTTTTATTTGAGCCTTTTTGTTTTATGTATCTTTGTTTGTTGGATGTCCGACAGATAGACAAATCAATGATGGATGAATTGAAAGAGGTCAAGAAGGTATTAAATCCCACAGAAGTTTTGCTTGTTGTGGATGCAATGACTGGTCAAGAAGCGGCAGGTATTTAAATTCCAGTTTCAGCTGTGAGGTTTAAAATGCTTCTAGAATCAAAATTTATTAGTAAATAATAATTTTTAGTCTTATCAAATGGCTTTTCTTTGGTAGGTAATCTGACATCCATGGGTAATTTTCATTAGTGGGAAAGGTCTTACAGTTAGGCAATTGGTTCTCTGTCTGTCTGTCTTATGCTAAAGAGTAATCAAGATTTACTGAGGAATTGACTGACCGGTGTAGGAATGACCTGCTTAGATGCATTACTGTTCATTTTAAGGTTTTCATGCCTCTGGAATTTTATGCTTAACTTTGGTTATGATGCATCTATGGATCTGACTGCTACTAGAATATTGTCTTACCGTCCTTTATCGTTTTCAGCTCTGGTGACAACGTTCAATGTTGAGATCGGAATAACTGGCGCCATTTTGACGAAGCTAGACGGGGATTCAAGGGGTGGTGCAGCTTTGAGTGTTAAGGAGGTATGAGCTGCTATTTTCGTAAGTTTTCTTTTATGTTGAGATGAAATCAAAGGCATTATCTAATTTCACTGGAGGTTCTCATTCGAAATAAACTTAGTGTCTTCATCATCTCTCAGTTTCTTAAACTCCATGTGTCTCCGATATTCATCTTCATCATTTGCTATGAAGTATTTGTTGGTGACGACAGCTCATGGAATTTTCTATGGAATTGACATCTCATAGCAACATTCTAGGAACTCTTATGTGTTATCGGAGCTTCTTGAAAAGTTAGAAATCCTGGTGAATTGAAGAATCCAATCCATTTTGTTCAGTAAAGTAAATGCACGCTAGCAGACAGGTTTTCACATGTAATATTGCATATGTTCAGGGTTCATACTAAAAGGATAAAAGTTGACATGTATTTCAATTTGAATGTATCACTGACATTAAAATTTCTTTACCATTAGGATTATACAACTTTAGTCTTGTTAGACTAGAAATATATATACTCATTAGAGTATCAGTCTACTCTGTTTATTATAAATAGCACATACTCTTGATGAATAAAATTATCTTCAATATTCTTATATTTCACATACATTTCCAGAAAAGAGTTTCAAATTTGTTGCCGTCACTATTGAGCAGCCACATTGCATGTGAAGCCCTTCAACAATAGACATGGAATGAGATCAGGCTTTACATGCACATAAAAAATCAATTCGTTCATCACTATAGCTTTATGATATACTATAATATACTTCAATTAGGTAATGAACATGAAAGTTATCCAAGTCTCACAAAAATGTCAGTATAAGTTTCTTTATTTACATCCTTTCAGCATTTGAAGTTACAATTACTAGGGCCTTTTGTGATACCATCCATAAATTACCTTGAAGGAGGTGGTTTGCAAATATGTGCATGTATTGAGGTTTCAGAAGTTACAATTACTAGGGTCTTTTTGTAATACCATCAATAAATTACCTTGAAGGAGGTGGTTTACGAATATGTGGTTGTATTGAGGTTACATGCGTTAGTATTTGAGTGGCTGGTGCAACTTCTGATGGAAGTTATTAAATGTTTCCTCATAGCACATTGGTCATTGCTGGATTCTATGTATGTCAATTCCATGAAGAACTTCATTTTTGTATTTTTAAGAAATCAATGAATATCTCCAGGTGTCAGGAAAGCCAATCAAACTTGTAGGACGAGGAGAGCGGATGGAGGACCTTGAACCTTTCTACCCAGACCGCATGGCCGGACGAATATTAGGAATGGGAGATGTCCTGTCATTTGTAGAGAAGGCACAAGAAGTTGTAAGTTTGAGTAATTGCATTTTTCTTTTCTTGGGAACTAATATATCTTGATGTGATTCTTATAGAACTGTCTATCTAGATGCGCCAAGAAGATGCCGAAGAATTGCAAAAGAAGATTATGAGTGCAAACTTTGACTTCAATGATTTCCTAAAGCAGACCCGTGCTGTTGCACGTATGGGTTCCATGACTCGTGTCATTGGAATGATTCCAGGAATGTCGAAGGTGTATGTCTACCTGATTCATTTTTCTCAAACAGAAAATTCTTTATTTGTGATCCTTTTCTGTTATTATTCCATTTACTCTTAAATTCAGCTTATATGGGGGAACTTTCTTCCACTCCCAGTGACATACTAGGTTAGAAATTTTGTTGTTGCATTTCCTTGCTCCATACTACTACATGGTGGCCCATTTTCCTGTGGAACCTTTTTCTTTTTGGCTTTCCTTTTGTTTTTCCAAATCTGAAATAAAATCTGTCAACTCTTTAGTGTCTTTCTTAAGTGATTAACTTTCCATGTGTACACAAATAGGTAACTCCAGCACAAGTCCGAGAAGCAGAGAAGAGTCTGAAGATAATGGAAGCAATGATTGAAGCGATGACACCTGGTCCTTTTCACACCTTTTGCTTTTTATTGATGTCATTCATCAGAATAGCTTAATCTAGCCTTGTTTGGTCCTTCCTAAAGATATACTCCACAAACAAAGCTTGGCTATGTTTGAAACAAATTAATTATTTTTGTGGAATTTATTTGAAATTTGACACTTGGATTAACTAGGAGAGAATGGAATTCTATTAGAAAATGGTACAAATTAACTTCATATGAAATTTTAAGAAGAGTTGAGAAAAAATATTTTATCAATTTTAGTGGAATTCGAAATGCACTGTTATATTCCTAATTTGATTATAAGAAATCAATTTTCACTATGTTTATGAGATTTCCATCTTCTCTAGTTAAACTAGTGTGAATTCTATGAGTGAAGTTTGTTTGTTTTTTTTCTAAACATAATCTTAATCTTCTGTCATCTTTAGTCAAACCTGTGATTAGTTACTGTTTGGCCTTTTTCGATTCTGATCGTCTTCCTTTTCCCTTTCTCTTCGGCAGAGGAAAGGGAGAAGCCAGAATTGTTGGCAGAATCTCCTGCTAGGAGGAAACGAGTTGCTCAGGATTCTGGGAAAACAGAACAGCAGGTATTCATTGTTGCTACATGTGTTTAATGTGCTAGTTGCTTTTGGATCTCTGCATTAACATGCGGTTGTAATATCAGGTGAGCCAAGTTGTGGCCCAACTCTTTCAAATGCGGGTTCGGATGAAGAACCTAATGGGCGTCATGGAAGGTGGATCTATTCCTGCATTAAGCAATCTTGAGGATGCAATGAAAGCTGAACAAAAGGTTCCTTTTCCGTTCACGCTCGCTCATTATGCTATGTGACTTTCAACCTAACATCATATATGTGTTTTGCTTTTCATTTATACATTTAGGTGTTAGCTCTGTTTGCAACACAAAACTTTTCCTTTTTTTTTTATTTTTATTTTCCAATATATATGAATTTATATACAAAAAAACATGTTAGTTAGTTAAATTTTTTTTTTAAATAGATAAAGTAAGAATGATGTTTGAAAATATTAAAAATATTACTCTTAGTAGTTTCTAAAAAGTAATTTTCATCAACAAGCCACATGCATATTTTCATGAATAAGTACATATATAAACACATGCATCTAGGAAATGAAAGTTGAGGAATTTTTTTAATGTACGGAAAAAGATTGTATTTCTTAGTATGTATAATTGAAGTCTAATTGGATTGAGTTATGGACAAAGAAGAATGCTATTATTTAGGTAAGGCTAATCGGACAACGTTTCTATTCTTGCCGCTCCTTAGGCTCCGCCTGGAACTGCAAGGAGGAAAAGAAGATCAGAGTCAAGGAGACAATTTGCAGACTCGGCTTCAAGCCGGCCAGGTCCTCGGGGTTTTGGGGCTGGGAACTGAGAGCTATAGATATTTGGACCTATTACAGAAATTTCTGGGTGAGCAGAAATATGCCTGCAGCTAGAGGATTCAAATCAGTTACACGGACAACTCCAACCACTGCCAGTGAAATGTGTTTTCATGATTTATGATTCTTCAGCTTTTAACATGTCCAAGTATGAAATGTGTTACTATGTTGACATGCTGGCTGTTTATATGTCTGCTAATGTGGAATGCGGGAAGAGCAATTCATCAATGCTGCAGAGTGTACAAAAGAGCAATGGGTATGCCAAATACAATTGGCATATGAAAATATTTCTGTTTTATTTAAAAAAAAAGATTAAATTGAATAATAAAAATTATTCTAACACCAGGAACAAATTTAAAATTTATTCATAACATAATTACTTTAATTAAAAAATGATAAATATTATATATATATATATGTATATATATTTTGCTTCAGATTATAAAAATATTGGGCTCATGTGAAATTACTTGCACACAATTGGAGGTTCATTATAGTATATAATAAAAATGACTTTTGAAATAAATAAATAGTTTTTTTAGTTTGTGTTTTTGCTATATGTAAACTTCTTATATCACTTGTTGACACTTGTCACGGTATATATATATATATATATATATAGGAAATTATGTATACTGAGAAATTATATATATATATATATATATATAATATTTGTTGATGCCGACAGATTTCTCGGACAACTGAGGGAGAGAAAGAAAAAGTTGTTCAGACCATAAAAACGTAACCACTTTTCCAGCTTTCTCAGGATCTCATTTCTCACACTTGTCACGCACCCCTTCTCTGCTAATCCCCCTCAAGAAGCCTGCCTCTCCGGCCTCTCCTCTTTTCGCTTTTCCTCTTCTCTTAGCAAACACAGAGCAACAACAAACAACAGCGACTTCATTAGTGCCTTGAAAGAGCAGAGTTTCAGGTGAGAAGAAATGGCGAGCTCGGATGAATCTTTTCCCGAAGCTGCTGTTCGCGAAGAATTGAATCCCGGCGACAACAAGGACTTCAAAGTCGATCCTGTTTCATCTGAAATTTCCACATCAATGGAGATCAAGGTACTACGCTTCTTTGTCATTTCTCTTTTCAAATTTTTATCGGTCAATTTTCAATTTGATCTTAATATTTTGAAATCCGATTATATAATACTTCACTCTCATTTACTTTGACGAACATATTTTTCACTCACTTAAACTTCAATTTCAATGCAACTAATTTTCACAAAAGCCTTTCAGTAAATATGTTCTACACGAAAGAAAAATGATCTACGTAATTAACTTCGTAAAACCAATACATATCATAGCATTTTTATATTTGTATCTTGACATTCGTTTGTATATGCAGAAAAATTTACGGTAATTCCATTTACATTCAAAACAGAACATTACGAGGTGCTGGATATCGTCAGACTTCATTAATATAGTTTAAATTTTAATTACGTTAGCTTTTTTAATAAAAATTTAAAATGAACTAATCACAATTATAATTCATCTACATTTCTAACCGTAATTTCTGTTTAATTCTTAAAAATTTTGTTAAAATAATTAATAATTAAAAATTATTTAATATTTAATAATAAAAAAACTAATATAAGGTCTTATCAAGATATTCTCGAACATCTTCGTAATATAACATATATTTATTTTTGTTTTTTGCTCTGTTTGCCATTGAAGGAGCAAACTGAAGCTGCAGAAATTAAAAAAGCAAAGGAAAAGAAGGATGCAATGCAAACACTAAAAAGAACCATTTTAATTTCGGCAGTGGTTGTGGCTGTAGCAGGGGCAGCCTTCGCCATAACCAAGAAATTGAGAGAGAAGTGATTGAATCTTAACACCTCCCATTTTTTCCTTTCTACTTCTTTTTTTTTTTTAATTTCTTATTTTATTACTTATTATAATTTTGTTTTTGTTATAAATTTTCAAGACCTATATGCCTATGTAGACCCAAAAAAAAAAAAAAGAGACATAAATATAGAGGTTACTTCTTTATCGGATGTAATAAGGAAAATTCTAGACTGTGTTTGATTTTAAGTTTATTATATTATATTTTTATTTTTATTTTTAGTCATTTAATATATATATATATATATACATATAAATTAAGTTCAATATAATCTATTATATTTCCTATAAATGCAATGGAAATTACCTTTTTAGTTTCGTAATTATTCGCCACTGGTTTTGTTTTCAATATGTTTTTTTTCTTTGTTAATATAAAATTAACTAATAAACTAATTATACTTTTTAAGTCATTTTTATGTTATGTAAGCAATACACAAATAATTTTTATAAAAAAAAAATATTAAAACAAATTTTATCATGAGTTAGAAAATTAAATTGTAAGGGACAAAATTTTACAATTGAATCGCAGTATTTTTCAAATATTAAATATTGATAATTTTATTAAATTAAATATTATAAGTAAATGATAAATTATATATGCAATAGTGTACAAATGGAATGAAAATAAAGTTAATAATTACATTTAATATTATAATAATAATGAATATTAGTGCTAATTGTTATTAGAAAATCATTTAATAATTTAATATTAATTCCCAGATGAACACTATAACCTAAATTTTAAAATTTTTTCAAAATATGTAAATCACCTATGTATAATACAAGCTGTTATATATATTAAAGTAACGTGAATGTTAAACTGGGATTAACAAATATTTAAGCTCGTAAATAAATTGCTTTTTATGTTGAGTAAGAAGTTTATTAACAAAAATATTTTTTTTTATGTTGAACATTTTTTAAATTAATACATCATTAGTCACAAAATAAGAGATTAAACTTGGCATGAAGTTGTTCGTATATACACACACACACACACACGTAAATGTGTTGTTGATGTAAATTTTTAACGGAACATAATACCGATTAAAATTTTAAAAATTATCAGTTATTAAGTTAAAAATTCAATATAATATGATGACATTAGTTTAAATTTTGATGATATTTATTTATATTGTATAAATGATTTAAGTTTATCTTAATGAATATTTTATGTATATTTTAAAGGTATATTGTGATAAATATTTGATGTATATTTTAGAAAAAAATTTATTTTAAATTTATTTTATTAATTTTTCTATAAATAAATTTGTTAATTTATTTGTTATGTACTTTTATTTGATCATAATAAAATACATTATTATCGGTCTTACTTGTAAATATAGACACATTGCTAACCCACATAAAAAATTTTGTATTTTTTTTTTTATGCTTTTACTTCAGTATGCTTGTACATAGTTCAAGAATTTATTTTTTTAACATAATCTTTACTTTAAAATAATAAAAAATATGTTATGATCCAAGTACATAGTTCTGAGTTAATAAAATGTATTTTCAAGTTTGAGAGAAAGAATTGGAGAATGAGATGAGAAATAAAATGATTTGAGAAATATATAGTAAGAATATCAAGATAAAGAAATAGAAAATAAGATAGAAAAAATAAATATTGAGGTAGAGATAGATATAAATTTGAAGGACATAGTGATAATGTATTCAAAATATTTCATTTATAGATTGATTACGTATACGAAGGTATGTAATTTGTATAGAAATAAAAGATACACGAACAAGTAAATAAACAGTCAATTTTCAATAAAAGTTTAAAGAATTATAAAAAAAATTCATAAATTAATTGAATGGAGATAGAAGAGGAAGTGACTAGTTAGACTAAAAATTTGAGATGATTAAAGACTTATTTAGTTTGAATTTCTTGCAAACATTTCAATAGTTCTTTTCGTGCACCCCTATAAATCTTGTACTTCATAATTTATTATTCTTTATTTACACTCAGATCCTTATAAAATATTATCAACATTATTTCTATTAACATCTATAATTAAATCGACATATATAAAATTATGATAGTCGAATTCGAAACAAATTCATATGACCCGTCATATTCAAATGGATCGACATAGACCGAATGGATCGGCCCATCCACTCAAACCCAATCCTCCGTTCCTCTCAACCTGGGCCGGTCTATTTGACCGGTCCGGTCCGCCCGCACCAAAGGGCCAAACTATATAAACCAAAGCTTTCCTCTTTCCCTCCTCCCAGCCATTACCATAGACCATTCAAACTCAGAAATGCTCCCCCTCCTTCCCACTCAGCTCCGTCACTCTCCTCCCCCTTTCTTTCTTCACCTCAAACCCAGACCCCTTCGCTTCATCACTTCATCTCCCCTGCAAATCCCCATTTTGTCCTCATTCAACACCATTAATTCCACCAGACTCTCCTCTTTTCTTTCATCATCATCCCAACACCTTAATTCATTCTCCAAAATCAAACCCTACCTCCTATCCGAACGCACCTCCATCCTATCCGGATGGCTCTGCAGCCTCGTCTCGGTTCTCTCCCTCTCCCAAATCGTCCCCAGAATCGGATCTTTCACGTCGGATGTAAACAGCCAGACGAATTTAGTCAAACTCCGCGCCGATGGGTTCTTGTTGGGAATCCTGGTTCTGGTCAGGATCCTCGCCGGTTACTGGCAGCAGGCATTCTTGTGGGAGGTGGCGCTCAATGCGGGTTATAATATCAGGCTGCACGTTTTTGGAAAGGTTTTGGAGAGAGAGATTGGGTTCTTTGAAGGTCGAAGTGGGCTTTCTCCCGGCGATATTGCACATCGGATCACTGCTGAGGCATCTCATGTTTCTGACACTATATATGCTCTTCTAAATGTGAGTTATTCCGTATGTTCATGTTCAAATGCATAATGCGTGTTTTTCTGTTTATAAATTTATATTGCCAGATGTCAAAGAAATGTTCAATTGTGGAATTTTTTCATTTCTACTTGAATTTTTATTTTCAGTTTTGTGGTTATGGTAGCTAAATCTGAGAAATGCATGTGTTCTTTCTCGCATAATGTTAATTATGAGCTTTTGTGACAGACCATTGTGCCTGGTATACTTCAGTTATCAGCAATAGCTTCACAAATGTTGGTTATCAGTCCTCTCCTCTCATTGGTTTCAGCTATGGTGAGAAAAGCAGATCATGAATTCTATATTTCTTTCCTCAATTCGAACTTTTATGGTACTAGAAAATCCAGACAGTCATTCTGGATTTCTAGGATACCTATGATGTGTGCTGCAAAATTCCATTTTATGATTCCCGTAATAGGTGATTCCATGTATGGCTCTTCTTGTAGCATATCTCGGTGAAAGGCTACGTAAGATATCCAAGAAGGCACATCTTTGCGTTGCTGATCTCTCCTCCTACCTGAATGAGGTTTACTTCTGTATTCTCATGAAGCTTGTACAAATTTTTTTTAATGGTTCCAAGCTTGTTTGAAGTGTTTCTGTAAATTTTGATTATTTGTTCCTTATCACACGCATGTGTTCCTTGTGCATTCAAGCACATCCACGCACTTATGTCTTCTCTCTCTCTTTCTATATATATATATATATATATATATATCTGCGTATATAGTTCTCTTTCCTCCCTCTTTCTTATGCTACATTCATTGGAAGCGTGTATAGTGATGCATATGTTCATGTGCTTTACTAGATGCGTTTTTGGAGTCTCCTTTGGCTTCTTAACAGATGTACACTACTCATTACCTGTTGATATTTTCCAGGTCCTTCCAGCCATTCTTTTGGTTAAAGCTAACAATGTAGAGTTATCTGAGAGTAAAAGGTTTGAAAGGCTTGCCCATGCTGTCCTATCTGAGCAACTGAAGAAGAAGAAAATGAAGGCACTTATCCCCCAGATCATACAAACAATCTATTTTGGAGCATTGTTTATATTTTGTGCTGGATCATTGATTTTATCCGGTGGTTCTTTCAGTGCCTCTAGCATGGTTTCCTTTGTGACATCATTGATCTTTTTGATTGAGCCAATCCAGGTAAATATTGTAACTTGACAAGCTTTTCATATACTTCTGTTTCCTCTTAGAACTAGAAAAAATATTGAGGTGAAAAATGTCTTGGTTTAGCAATCTGAATACCGTATCTTGCAGGATATTGGGAAAGCATACAATGAATTGAAACAAGGGGAGCCAGCTATTGAACGCTTGTTTGATTTGACCAGGTCTAAATTGAAGGTATTCTGTAGTTATTTGAATTGATTTTATTGTTTTAATCTTATTCGTAGAAGCGAAAGTGTTAAATGTTGTATGGTCAAATTTCATGTAGTGTGTAAACATGAACTTGTTGGACTTTACATTTTTTTTCTACATTGGTTCGTTATATCAAAGCATGACTAATGAGAAATGTCTGTGTAGAGAGATGCTTTTTATTCTTCTGATCGGTAAGTTTACTTCAGCGTTTAAGTATGTTGATGTATTACCACGTTAATGTGAACTATGAAGAATAATGTGGCTATCATGATGACATGATCGAAGTACAGTGTTAATGCATGATGACATGATCAAAATACAGTGTTAATGCATGATGACCATCTTCATTCCTTGTTTGTTTGCAATTTTCATGATGGTTGGTGATTTTCTATTTCATAATGCACTTTTGATTTGTCTTTGGGCTTTCTAAGGGAATCTGACCATTTTGTATGATCTTTTTTAGAAGATGTTGCCATTTTTGCAGTCATTGTATGCTATATTCATGTGAATTATGAAGAATGATGCAATTGTCATGATGACATGATCCAAATAAGATGTAATTCATGATGACAATCTCCTTATTTGCAGTTTTCTTGATGGTTAGTGATTTTCTCTTTCATACTACACTTTGACTTTGTTTTTGTGCTTTTCAGTGGAATCTGAAAATTTTGCATGATCTTTTTTAGAAGATGTTGCCATTTTGCAGTTGCTGTTCTTCTGTAAAATGTGCACATGTTTTGCCAAAATTCCTACCGAAGTAATTGTTTTGACTGCTTAAAACTAGGACCACCTTTTTGGGCCAATAATCCTATGTAGGTTCTTAATTTTGTTGATCTCTTAATCTAACTATAACTTCTTTTCCTCAAAACCAAGGTGGTTGATAATCCTTATGCCACTGACTTGGAAAGTATAATAGGTGAGGTGAAATTTTGTGATATTTCATTTGGATATGGAGAGAATATGCCTCTAGTTTTGGATGGGTTGAACCTCCATATCAAAGCTGGAGAGACAGTTTCTCTAGTTGGGCCATCTGGGGGAGGAAAAACAACTCTTATCAAATTGTTTCTTCGCCTTTATGATCCTTTATCTGGTGAGTCATTTGAATTATTGGTCGAATTGTAATATAGTCTCTAAAGCTACCTTCTATTGTTTACTTATCCACCTCTTTTCCATGATCGCAGGCTCTATATTTGTAGATAACCACAATATCAGGGACATCCGACTGGGAAGTTTGAGAAGGCATGTTGGTTTGGTTTCACAGGATATAGTGAGTGATGGCAACTTTTCCTGTCAATTTTATGTTCTTTTATTTAGATATTTTGCGAAGTGATTCCAATAAAAAACCATGAATTAATGGTACGATGCTACTCCACTTTAGCAGAAGCTGTTTGTTTCCTTAGTTGCTCATGTGAGGCTTAGGAAGTGTTAGGTCTGGTTTATTTTACTGGGTAAAAAAGGGGAGGAAAAAAGGAACATTTCTGTTTGTCAACTGAAAAAAAAGGAAAGATTGGTGCTGAAAATCGGTGACTGATCTGATCAGTCAATGTCGTTTATCAGTTAAATTTCAAGCTCGGTTGGTGCTGCTGATGGTAGTTTCTTGTCAGCAAGTGGTTAAAAGTTTTTTGCTCTTTGACAAAGGATTTATCTCTATAAAATTTAATTCTCCGTTAAAAATTCGTTTTTAGTGGGATTACTGGTCTGGCTGGTTAATTATTGAAAATAGGCATCATTATCAATAATTTTCTCTTTTTATTATTTTGTGTTAACTTTTCGTCCTGTATCAGACACTTTTTTCAGGGACCGTTGCTGAGAACATTGGGTACAGGGATCTGATGACAAAAGTTGACATGGAAAAGGTTGAGCTTGCAGCACAAGCTGCAAATGCTGATGAATTCATTAGAACACTTCCAGAAGGGTATGAAACTAAAGTTGGACCAAGGGGCTCAAGTTTAAGTGGAGGACAGAAGCAAAGGTGGAGCTACTATTTTCAGTGCAACCTGCAATTCTAATGTTGAAGATATTGTTTTTTTTTTCCTAATATTAGTACTTTGTTTTTAATATATTTATCTGTTTGAAAATGCAGACTCGCTATTGCGAGGGCACTTTACCAGAATTCCTCTATATTGATTTTGGATGAAGCAACTTCAGCACTGGATAGCAAGTCTGAGTTACTGGTCAGGCAAGCTGTGGAGCGCTTGATGGAAAATCATACTGTAAGACTACAAGTTTCTCCTGGACTTATCATATAGTTAAATCTGCTTTATCTTTCCAAGGAAGCATATGGTAAAGTTAACAACAATGCTCTGACCCAGAATCCAGTTTTTCAAATGCTGGTTGTAAGAAACATTAGCATTATATTAAAATAAGAAGTGCCATCGGAGAAGAGAGCATATGATTAATTGGATGTAGAACTATTGGAATACATGAGAATATTTTAATGAAAGATAGCAAAACTCTGTCTTTGCATATCGTGGAATTAATCAGATAGCAGTTTTCTGGGTTATCTAGCTTTTTTGTTGTCCTTTTTACTCTTATGGAGGACACCACCCCTCTAAAGAATATTGGTGCGATCGTTGATTGCTTTTCAGTAAGATTGGATTTTGTCTAAAGCTTTGTTGGAGAAAAGAACTACTTATTGCAGGATCTATTTAGAAATTCAAATTTAGTTTGATTATTAGATGATAGAAAATTTATTATAAAGGAACAGAGATTGACTTCTAAAAAAGTTTTAAGTAGAATTGCAATAATCAATCTTAAAAATTTTAAATCCGTTCGAAACTTTTCACAATTGAATTCAGTATGAACTTCGAATTGACCTCTAGAAAAATAGTTTGTTTGTTCTAAATATAATCTAAAACTAAGTCTAGGTCTGATCTTACATTAAAGAAATATGAATATAATAAAAATGAAAATGTTAAATTCATTATCGTAGAATTTAATGTAGGAGAATCTAAATCTGTTCAGTATTGAACCAAATATGAAACTACTACCAATCCTACCTATCAAGTAGTTAGAGTGAAGGAATAGAATGGAAAATAAAAAATCAAAACTGACTGAACATGCTATTAGAAGATTCATTTGGTGCTGTCTTGTTGTTGCAATTTTAACTTTTTCTTTTTGTTGGCTTGGTTTGTCTGTCGATAGGTGCTGGTTATTGCCCACCGTTTGGAAACAGTTCTAATGGCGCAGCGAGTGTTGCTTTTGGATAAAGGAAAACTGGTGGAATTGACTCACACAAAGCTCTTGGACAGCTCCAATGATTTGCTTCTATCATCCGGCCTTGTGATTTGAGATCATCGCATATCTTTCCAACCTTCACAAAGAACCGGAGAAGGAGGTACTTGTGCATTTTCTATTTCTTATCTGGTAACCTGCCCATATTATCTTCAGCTAACCCCAAAGTTTGTCCTGCATCAATGACACTTTCGAGGACAATGGAGAAGTCTGATGCATTGGCATCGATTCTGAGAGGAAATCATTTTTATCTAACAGATACACACTGGTGTAGAATCACATTTTCATTAATTACCAATATAAGCCGAACTTACATTATTGTATATCAAAGAATAAGATAAATGGCAGGATTTTGAGGAGTCCTTATATTTTCTGAGTTTACTTACCTCAGGTATCATTTCTTGAGCATTTACTTATTGTGGTTTGTTTTTATTATTAATAAATTTGTATAAATAATAAAAAATAAATGATAATATACTCCGATTATTAGAAAATTTAATATAATGAAATTATATTACGGAAGAATATAATTTGCTCTATTTTTTTAAAGATTTAAATCATGGATTGCACAATTCCATTCGCACGTGTAATTAGTAAAATAAAATGCATAGATTTATTTTGGTGGGAAATAATAAGTGTAACTTTAGTATAAAGTTTAAATGAGTACGTTAATATTTCTTATAGGAAAACATTAATAATAAAAAAACAGAAGTTAAAGTTTTATTAACCATATGTTTATAAAATTGATATATAATTAATAAAAGTTATATTATGCTGAGTTATAAATAATTATATTATAAATGCATTTATATATTTTATTCTATAAATAATCGAGTTTATATATGTAAATATAATAAAGTTCTGAAATTTGAAAAATAAAGTACGTTTTCTTTTTAAATAAAACGTAATTAAAAAAAAAACAGCAAGAAAATGGAAAGTCAACAAAATAGGCCGCGCACAGTGACCCACTTACCCAAATATAAAAACCATCCCTGGCTTTCCCTAATTTCATTTTGCCGCCATCGAAATACCGCCCTCTCTCCATCTCTCAACTCTTTTTTCGGTTTCAAAACTTAATTCTCTTGGTGATCTATCTGCAGATTTCTCGATCAGGTGTCTCTTATACACCCTGTTTGTTTTCTCTGGAAGTTTAGGAAAATTTTAAGTTCCGTCGGCTGAATCAGGAGTAAGATATACTCTTTAACTACGAATTTTTTTTGTTGATATCGGGTTCTCGTTCTTCTTGTTTTTTTTTTTTTTTTTTTCTGGATTTATGTTAAATGTATATATATATATCATGCTTTGATTTCCTAGCTTTTAGAATGCTAGGCATGAAAATCAAACCTCTGGAAAGATCATTCCTCTCAGTATATAACTAAAACTACACTTCGACCATGGATTTGTTTAGTTTTTGATTCTTGTAATTTAGGTCTTTGTGATTCATACAGTGCATAGTTATTGCTCAACTTGTACTCACAGATTTAATAGTTCGGCAGTGACCTTGTTGCTCAAGAAGGATCACGTTGATTGATTTGTTATTTACCTGTCTCTTGTTGGTTATGACGGTTGATTTGAGTTCGGACTGGAAATTTTGCATAACCTCCATTTTCCTCATGTTTACACCAAGATATACTTCAAAGTTCTAGTAGATTCATGCCTCCTATTAGTAATTATTTTCAGCTATTAGAAAATTACGTGGGATATGCATCTATAAATCACTAAGGTTGATTTATCTTTGTAGCTGAGCTGGTAGTGCAGTGCACCGTGTCTTTCTGATATGCAATCCTCAAGAAACTCTTGGATGTTGCTTAGTTTATTTGTTCTTTGCAGGATATGGATACGTCAAACCCTGCAGTTTTTGTCAATGGAGGGCTGCTACGCATGTACGTGGGACAGAAGGTTCGTGCAGTGGTTCAGGTGTTGCATTCTGATGGTGGATCTGTGATTGGAAAATCTACAGATGACCATCAGCTAACTGTGAGGGGTTCGGCGCCTGGCTCTCTTACAAAGTTTGTTGAAGTTATTGGCATTGCTGATGGTGAAAAATCTATTCGGGCTGAAATATGGACCAACTTTGGGGATACATTTGGTAAGATAATCTTATTGTCTTTAGACCTTTTTCCTTACTGTGGTTTGGGCCCTCTCAATGATGTAATTCGATTATATTTAGGTTGCTACCTTAATGGGTTTGTAGACAATTCAAATCTAATGTAATACATAACTTTATTTATTGGGAGTCCGTGTCACATTGTCTGTATTGACTACTGACTGCTGCTTTTGATACTACTTAAAGCATCAACATGATGATTAATAATCTTGTTCCACAAACTTCTAGGATGCTGATCATATGGTTGTGTTTGTCCTTGAATACTTTTTAATGGACAAGGCATATGTGTTTTGGGTAACCTTCAATGTGCTAGTTTAGTCTCAAGACTTACTAATTGGTTCTTGTTTTCTAAATATTTGTTTATAGGAAATCAATACAGACCTCATTTTAGGTTTTTCTCGGGCAAAACAAAGATTTATGCACTTCTTGTCAAGTTAATGACCTTTTTACCTCCTAGCTTGGTTGCATCTTTTTGTGTATCATGCTTGTGCATTCTAATAGTTGCTATCTCGATATATGCATACAATTAATTATTCACTTGCCTGGAGCCATTTTATCTGGCAACAGCATTTAGACCTTGCTTAGGGAACATGTAAATTTGTGATTAATTTCTGTTTTTTTAATTATACACAATTTATTTCACATGGTATAGCAACAAAAATAACCCTTTGTGAACCCAAGTACATCTCAAAATTCTAGTCATTTTCCAGTTTCTAACATGCCTGCTTTTACTTTAAATGGTGGCAGATACAAATAACTACAACCAGCTCTGTCAGCTTGCAAATGGGGAGTTCAAACACTTGTTCCTATGAGATGTAAGAGATGAATCTGAGATGCAAGAAGGTGTCTCTTTTAACCTCTGGTCCGTAAATAAGTGGCTATCCTTTGGATTTTTATCCAATATCAAAGCTTTGTACTTTATGTGACTATCTATTGGTTCGTCGGTCGATTTGTGTAATCTGACCCTGAATTCAGAATTATGAGGTTGAGTAGTAGCGATATATCATAGTTTACTGTTTGAAAGTTTTGAAGTGTTCTGGATGCTTTTAGTTATGCCATGTGAACATGTAAATTTCTTATTACGTAGTCCATTAAGATTATTCCACCTGTGGACCTGTTGCTCATTTGAGAATCGGCTTTCCAAGTGAATCCTCGTTGATGTACTTTCTTTCATTAGATGGATTTTCGGGTTGATTTTTCGAGTTGCCTAAAATGTCCTGAAACCTCGCTTTACGGGCACCGGAATCTCATTTTTGTCATGCTTGTTGACTAAATAAATTACATTTGGTATGTTACATTATTTGTTTTTTTTAATTTTTTTTAAATTTTATATGTTTGTGAAAACATATAAAATAGAGCTAAGACAAGGCGTAATTTGACTAACACATTTTTATTTATTATAATCACAAAATGTATATTTTATTAGTAAACTATAAAAATCTTATTACTAAATAATAAAAATTAAATTCAGATTCAATTGATGTTAGATTAACATAATATATCCTTTTTCAACTGAAAAAAAAAAAAATATATATATTTTTAGATTTATATGAATTTATTGTTTATTTTTATTTAATTAAAATTAATAAATAAAATTTTATGAAAATTATTTTTTAAAATGGGACACGGGCCCTACATATTTTTAGATTTATATGAATTTATTGTTTATTTTTATTTAATTAAAATAAATATAAAATTAATAAATAAAATTTTATGAAAATTATTTTTTAAAATGGGACACGGGCCCTACCCATTTTAGGCACAAAGGCCCAGGGAGCGGCTTAGTGGTCCCTGTTCAATCAAGACGAGCCACACAATGTACAACCAGCCGTACCCAATAAAGCCCCCATCTCATAAATCATACTACTAAAATATCAAGCTAGGGCACAAAAAGAGCTCGTACATCTCACACCCGCGAAAACCAGAGCGCCACTGCTTTCCTTCTAAATATCTGACTAGGGTTTTCTCAAGGAATTGCCTCTTCTAATTTCTATCTCTACTTCTCATCGAGATTACTTCGTCATTTATTTCCGAATTTCTCTGAACAGGTACTTTCTCCTTCTTCACATGTATGTTTTTGTTAACTTGTAGGTTTTGTATTTGATATTTCTTTGCTTGCTTCTTTAATCTCGTCGAAGATTGGTATCTTTTCCTCTGAAATTCCTAGTAAATTTGAACTTACTCGGTGTTTCGTTTTCAAATTTGCCTTATCTCGCTGGGAGTGGCGTCTTTGCCTCT
>NW_019014687.1:46047-80239 GCF_000150535.2 Carica papaya
TAGAACTTCAAAATGGTCCTAGATTGAAAGCAATGCACTTCGCTAAAATATTTACTATTATATCCACATTAAATGTTGAGGCCAAGAGATGCTAACACGATGTACATCTGGCGAAAGCATTAAATGTATTGAATTGGAGTTAAAAAGATAAACAGCCAGAACCAATAACAAATAATTACACCATAAATAGTTGCTTTCGATCATCTGTCGATCACAAACGTAACAAGAGAAACAAAATGATTATATTAAAAGATTAAAATGATTAAGATCTTATAATAAAATACATTGTAGACTGACAATCAACAACCATAGATTCTAGTTCATGTTAAAAACAAATTGAATGGTTCAACTTAGGGTCCTAATTCCTCACTCGTCACTAATTGGAAAATCACTGTTTTTCATTGTAGTAATCCCTAAAATCCTACACTCATTTCCAAACACCAGATAGACTAAGACCCAATTCACATAACCACCGAAATAAAGAATCAGGTACCAATTCCGAGAAATAATAGTTGTACCCATCACCAACTAGAAAATCCTGAATACATCTTCAAAAATCTGATTTGACCAAATGACTAAAACCCTAGTATTATCTAGGGCATAGTAAAAACATGAACCTCAACACTTCAAATTCCACAACAAATTTGAAAAATCAAGCCCCATTAATCGTGTAAAACACATTTCCAGCTAAAAAAAACCCAGATTAATCTAATTCCTAAAACCCCAAAATCATTTCCGAGAAACTCTTAACTATAAGGACCCAAAACCAAAATTAAAAAAGGTAAATCTAAATAAACATTCCAAATTTCGTAAATATTTGAAGAGAAAAAGAAATGGAGAAACGAAACTCACGATTTCAGCTTTCTTCTCCTTTTCCCAGCCATAGTGAGAGCAGCCAAAAGAAGCTAAAGCCTCTCTCTCTGTCTTCGGTGCAGCGAACGATATGAGTGAAAGAAAGAAAGAGAAAGGGAAGTTAAAATTATACAACGTACTTACCATAAGTGGAGATATATAGACACGTGGAAGATAATGCAGGTACCGTGGGCCATCCAATCATTGATGGTAACGTGTACAAAATACTTTGACCGTCTACGTGGCAGGTTTCTACTGGATGGTTTCAATAGCATTTGTATGGATGCTCCTGCATGGAATGAAAACTCCGATAGTTACTCTTTTTAGTATAACAGCAATAAATTTTGACTTTATAGGAGAAAGTCCACGATGCTCATTTTCTTCCTCGTAAATTTGGATTTAATAGATAATATTTTTAAATTATTACTTATTATTTATTTAGAGGAGAAAATGTAACTTAATTTAAATAATTTTAATCATTTTGTTGAAATCTTAAAAAATATAAAAATTCTCATATATTCTTGAACTGTTTCAATAAAAAATAAAAATTTTCATGTACTATTTCATGTCTATATATATATATATATATATATTAATTATAAATTCAAACTAATTTTTTAAATTATCTTAAAATTATTTCAATTTTAATATTTTTTTTTAAATTATGGACCGATAAATCATATATTAAAATCATATCCCGAACACTTTTGAATATATAATTATAATATAAAATCAATATTAATGCATTTGATGATTATCGTAAATTAATAAAAAAAACAATCATTGGATAAACATATAATTTAGAAATTAATCTTTTAAAATAAAATCAATTCTATGAATTTTTCTTTTTTTTTTTTTGTAAATTTTACCACATGGATAAAGAAATGTTTAGCCTTACATTTTTGCAAATTAAAATTACTAGTAAATGCATTTATTATATTTAACATATAAAAAATTATACCATTTGATGGCAGCTTTTGTTGGTTCTTGACGTGTTCATTAAATTCGAAATAAATTTCATTATAAATTTTTTTAAAAATGAAATAAAATTTATTATATCGAAAGATAAGACAAAACAATTTTAGAATATTTTGGACCCATAACAAAATAATTGATGTGATGGAACAATATAAGGTTAAAATGGAATGGTGATAAGATAATTTTTTTTTTATATTTTTTTAGTACAATGTAATATGATATATATTTATTTTAAATTCACTTACATAATACCATATATATATGAGTAATAGTGGAAAACGGGGAAGATGAACGTAGAAGTTAGATGTGAAATTCTTAAAGCACATTCTGGCAAATACAAAAGTCAAGAAAATTACAGTACCAATTAGATCGGTACATTGAAAAATTAAGGTTCAAAACACAATCAATCAAACAACACCTTAGAGTTTGGGGCCTAAAACCCACTTTAGAAACCCACTTCTGCTTCTTCTTCTTCTTCTTCTTCTTCTTTTTCATCTTCTCGTATCAATAAAAACAATCTTTCAGCCATCAGATCAAATGAAAAAACCAAACCCAATGAACAAAACAATCCAAATTCACATACCCAATTTCCAAAAATCAACAGCAGATCGGGCACTGAATCAATCCATTCTCATTACACTCACCACATTTCACCATCTTCTTCTGTTGTTCATCCATAACTTTACAACTCCCATTGCACTCCACGCACATCAGAAATCTTACTCCCCCACATCCCTCGCAGCAGCTGCCGATTCCTCTCGGCATTTCCTCCAACAAGATACCTAACTTGCCTTCTTCTTCCAACTTCACCACTTCGTCTGCTCCCCCGATCAGCCTTCCTTTTACAAAAACCAGTGGGATTTTCACTTCTTTTTTCCCCATTAACGCTCTTAAATCCTCCTTAAACCCCGAGTCCATTGA
Organism: Carica papaya; assembly: GCF_000150535.2. The sequence goes on from NW_019014687.1 coordinate 48,799, forward strand.
TATATCTCGCTCTAACATCTGCACGTTGTGTGACCCGATTATGGATCGAACAGTGTTGCAGTCCTCAAATGTCTTTCTGATTCCCCGCAGCGTGGTGGTGTAAATGACGACAGCGTTTTCGCCTCTCGGCGGGCAGATTTTCTCGAAAGATTGGAGGATTTTCTCGGAATATTCTTGGGATTTGGTTAATTTTCGGGTTTGAGGTGCGGGTGAAATTATCATCTTGATTTGTTCTCCTTCTTCACAGAGCTCTTTCTCGTATGAAGCTACGAGGTCTGGATCGAAAAGTGGGCTGAAACTTTGTCTCCTCTGCGACAAAAACCCAGAGTCGCTCAACTCTGATTTCACCGGAAAACTCAACCTCAACACGGCCCTGCTCGGAGTCTCTAAAGAATTTATCGTCTTCAAGGTCTGTTTAGGGCTAAATCCTGACCTTCCTGGAACAGAACCCATGACATTCGACTGTCCCCTGTTCTCTTTCCCTCCAAAACGCTTCACCTTCTTCGGCGACCCAATCTGGCTCAAGAACTTCAACGGACTCCGGCCGTCCTTATCTGCCAATCCCCGGAGAAAAACATGCGTTCTCGGGCTTTTCTTGGCCGAAACCGACATGGGTACTCCCTCCTCGAGACCCTCCATCAACTCCCACGCGTTAATAACCTCCGGCTCGTCTCGAGGCGGCGATCTCTTCACCCCCGCCGCCGTCTCTACAACAATCTCTTTAACGGGTTGTTCTTGGTGTTTCCTTCGTCGTTCATTGTCGATATCAAGCACGCCGTAAGTACTGGAAGTGAGAGAAACGACGTGGTTGATGTAGTCGCCGCCATTATTGAGAATAATATCTCGAGTGAGTTCCTTCTTGAAGTGTTTTGAAGAAACGCAGCCCATTGTTTCTGGTTCAGTCCTACAGTTATCAGGACAGTTTTTGTTCGAAATTAAGGAAAAAAAAATCCGAGGAAGAAGATGAGGAGACTTAATTTCCTTTTTGAAACATGACCGTTACTTGTCCGGAACGGGCCCCAACGGTCAAATTTTTCGAATGTTATATCGTGGGAGCTTTGTCGGAAGCCCCTGGATTTGTCTTTTATTACTTTTTTGCCTCCTAAATTTCCCAATTATTAGAATTTTCTTTTATCCATCATATCCCCATTACAGTTTTATTTTTTAAGATCTGATTAGATCATGATTTTTTAATAATTTAATATTATGAAGCGTACGCTTTTTAATTACTTAACATGAATTATTAATTATCGTCTCTACAGCTTTTTCATCAATTTTAATAGTTTAATCACAAAATTTTAAAGAAAACTAAAAATTTTTTTTACAAAAATGACATGTAATTTTTACCAATTAAATTATTTATTAATTTTAAATGTTTTTTTTTTAAAACTATTTTTAGCAAATTAAATTTGATTAAATGTCCTGTTTGAGGATAAACAGTTCAGTTCGAGTGAAAGGCCCAAATTTCTGACAGCTTGAAACTTGCAAGCCCAACCTTTTGTGAAAATTGGCCTTTCTTCCCATTGATATAATTTTTAAAATTAAAAGATAATTAATTAGCTTATTAATTATTAATTTTAGTTTAATCCAATACTTAAGTTTAACCCATTTGGTTGGCACTAATCAGTTGGACGCTTTACGAAGAAAACCAAAACCCTTTTTTTTTTTTTTTTTGGGTACCTCGAATATTATTATAAATCATTTTTTACATATGTATATACATATACATATAATAAAGGGATGGGATAGAGAAGACATATTTAACATTTATATATGAGGCGTCTATGGCAGGATTTGGCTGGAATGATCTCATTTTTGTCTACACAATTATGTCAAGACACTGTGCTGTGTGTGCAAGACACATCACGTGCCTCGTGATCCTAAATTGCCGCAATCAAATTTCAACACAGCCCATTGTTTCTTGCCTCTTGGGTTATATCTATTATAATGTTTATATATATATATATATATAGAGTATGGGTGTCTTAGAAAATTATGGCACGTTTCTTGTACCATTAAAAATATCATAATCATAATCATACTCATAGTATGTAATTACTCTTTGTTCTACACTAGTCAAGGTAAAAGTTTTGAACTTTGAAAACATAATGACAATCGTACCAATTCATAGTTTAATTCAACATCAAAATAGAAAAAAAAAAAAAAAAGAAGAAGGTTCCTCTTGTTTTGTCGTTATTATTTTATTTTTCCAATTAAAAAAAATATATTATAAATATCGATATTTTTTAAAAAAATTATAAATTTTGAATATATTTACTGACAATATAATATTTTATAAATAAAATATAATTTAAATAAATAAATCCTTACAAACTCCAAACTTTAGATATATTGTATATGAGATATTTGGACGCATTAGGGCATAACCTTAATGATTGCTTTTACTATAGCCACGTGGCATTATGTGATTCCCCCCAATTCGGCTGTTCCCAATTTTATTAAAAAGTCAAGAATAACCTTGTTTGTATTTTTCTTATATTCCATAAATAATTCTAATTCCGGAGGACAAATTTGACTCGGTATGTTACTTTTTCTTGCTGACGTCATACCATTCTAGAACTTTTAAAAACGCTGTGTTTAGTTATTATAATTAATTAGAAATATTGGCTTTAATTATTTGATAATTAATTCAACTGCTCGATCATTTTCGATATTGAAATCCAGTTGTTGGCTTCAAAGGGGTCACCAAATTATTATTATTATTATTATTTTATAAATGGTATTTTTTAATTTATTTTGGTATCAAATTAATTGTAATGTATAAATATATATACATACATATATTATTTTATCAATTGACCACGTGTACAATTTGGCTGATGTGGAAAAAAAACTGCCAGACCAATGAATAATTGTATGAATCAAGACCATGGGTAGCATTTTGAATTCGGAGTATCTTTAATTCAATCAAATTATAATTCGATACGATAATATTTTTATATTTAATAATGAATTCGGATTCAATATAGTTTAAGTTGACAATAAAAAACGAGTGGGTTTGTACTGATTTAAACTTGGTATTTTGAAAAATAAATCAAAATAATTTATATGCACCAAAAAACTAATACGTATATATATTATATATATATATAACAGAAACCAAAGAATCATCATATGTTCACATGAGTTATATACAGCTTAATTATAATATTTTCACCTTTCTATCTTTAGGTAAGTCAAGGGTAAGTCAACTAATCCTCGAATAGAATTTGTCTTGGTAATCCCCAAACCAAATCTCTCTCTAATCTCATAAATCCTCACATTAGATTTATCTTTTCTCAATCCCATTCTGGAGCCGAGCCGAGCCGAGCCAGTTGGATCGGCTAACCAATAAAATTGCGATCAGCGTTTTTCCCATTTTGGCTTTCGCTTTCAGTGGATTTTCTTTTTTTTTTTTTTTTTTTCTTCAACTATCTACTATTTTCGTTGTCAAAATATTAAAATTTAAATAGAAAAAAATACAAAAAAGGAAAAGAATGCTTTCACGAAATTAAAGATCGCCGAATAGCACAGGGTCAACAAAGTTGAAAAATTAAAACTCTTACCTCCAAAAATTAAATAATTAAATAAATAAAATTAGTTTTTTTTTTCTTTTATTTTATATATATATAAACCTGCCATGGCGACCACACTTCTCTCTCAGACTTTTTATTCCCCTTCTGCAAAAAGCCTCTCTTTCTGTTTTTCTTTTTCATCTTCTGCACGAACTTTTGTGGCTTTATACGTACCATGCCACAAGTGGATCTTGAGACGCTCGTGTCAGCCTGTGCCGGCGGCTCATGCGATAGGAAAATCGCCTGCGAAACCCTTGCCACCACCGACGCTCAGACGGATCATCCGCCGGGTCAACCCGATTCTATTCCGCCGGATTTCCCGCCCGATTCGTTTTATCTCTCCAAGGACGACGAGTTTGACTGGTTCGACCGAAATGCCTTCTACGAGCGCAAGGATTCTCAGAAAGGGAACTCCAACTCCACCAATTTAAACCCGAATGTGAACCCGACTTGTGTCTCCACGTCTCAGCGGTTTGCTTTGAAAACCAAGGCCTCTATCATCGGCTTGCCTAAGCCTCAAAAGGCTTGTTATGCTGATGCGAAGAACAGGAGGAACTCTAAGCCTGCTATCACTCAACTGTTCCCTAAACGGTCGGGATCAGCAGGAAAATGTGATTCTTCCGTACTAGTCGAGCCTTCTTCACCGAAGGTTTCTTGTATGGGAAGAGTGAGATCCAAGAGAGACCGGAACCGGCGGCTGAAGAACCGCCAAAAACCGGAAAGATCCGAAGAATCCAGAAAAGGAAAAGACAAATCCATCTCGAGAAGGAAACCTGGCCTCTTGGCAAGTTTACGATCAATTTTCCGGTCAGGCAGCAAGGATCAGACGGCGCGTGATAGAAACTCGCGGCAATTAGATTATCCGTCGGCGAGGAAGATCGACACAATCACGACGCCCGATATCCGTAGGAGGCTGCCGCCGGGAGATGCGCAGTCAATTTCGGCTGAGTCAATTTCCCCGCCGAGGAAGAGCGGCAACGCGAGGAAATCGTTCGAATCTGAACCGGCCGGTCTGGGCGGAATGAAACGGTTCGTGTCGGGTAGGAGATCCGACTCGTGGGCGGATATCGACGCGGTGGGATCGTGATTGACATTTCGTCTCTAGCGAGGCGCGTGGGGCCCCTAACACAGTAGGAGTTTGGTGGCGGTCTTGATTGGGTAGCTTGTGCGGGGCCCGCTTCCGTTTAACATGTCGTTGGTATGACGTGGCACGCTGAATAACGGTCTCTCCTCCACGGTAAAAAAGTAAAAAACCACAGTTAATTCCCATCTCGTTTGCGTTTACTTTTGCTTTTTTTTTTTTTTTTTCTACTCTACTCTTTCTGGCAATTGTTTGTAAATATTATTGAGTGTTTTTTTTTTTTTTCTTCTTTTTGGGAGTGAAACGGTTGTAAATTTTTGTTGTAATAGTCACATTATTATTAAAAAAATTTAAAATTATGTTGATTGATAAATAATCAATCGTAAATTTACATGGACGTGAACCAGAATATAAAATTAGGATATATTTTAAATTTTTAATAATAAATTAGGATATTAAATTTGGTCATAATTATTTTTCTGTGCCAATTAATTATATAGAATATTAAGTAATTTAGGAAAAAAAATCATGACCCATCATTATTCGAATTCTAATTTAAAATAAAAATAATATAAAATAAAATTAGTATATATCATACTGTACTAAAAAATCATTAAAAATATATATTTTTTTAAAAAAATTTCCGTGAAGGTAATTGCTATTTTACTTTACCAGTACAGCGTATATGAGATGTCATAATCCAAATATAATTTTAAAATTACGAATAAATTAGACTAAAAATGTTTAAATTTTTCATTGGAACTAACAGATAAGTAAATACATAGCACACGTTAATCAGGTGGATATAAAATAATAAAAAATAACAATAAAAAATCACAACTTAATAATATGTCTAAAAGATATTAACATTTTTAATTTTTTAGATTTTTATTATTATCTAAATTAATTTACTTTTGATTATTTTCTAAATATTTTTTAAAAAAATATATGATATACAACTAATAATTATTTATAACGTATATTTTATTCAAACAATTTTATCTGTTCTGCTCGTAATATGTCTTATATATATATATATATATATATTTTAAAATTTTATATATTTGTTTTATATATATTTTGGTTGTGAAGGGTGAGAATGGGACAGTTGAGTCATACACGATAGGTGAGGGGTCCGCGTAAAGCAGCTGGCATTGTGAATTGCCTTCTAACCCAAATGCCGTTGATTATAACACTTCTGCTGCTCTCTCCTTTTCATTTTGACAATGACATCATGCTTACCACAGCCATCTGTACGGATCATTTTTTAAATTAATGCTACATGATTAACCCCGGAAATTCTGCCTAAATATCTTTTATTTTTAATACTAAAAAAGTTAATCAGATTTTTAATCAGTTAATCTTGTTAATAAATTTATCAGTTTAGTATAATTTTACCTAAAGTTTTTTTTTTTTCTAATTAAAAATTATTATTTATATCTCTAATACTAATTTTTTTTTTTTTCGCTTTTTGTTTTAAATTTTATTTTGCGAAATAAGAATAGTAATACTATAGAATACAAGTATGATAAAAATATAAGTAATGTACCAATAATGAATATATAATAAATTTCTCATTGTATAATTAAAAATGTAAATGAAATACTTAATTAAATATTAAATAAATAAAATCATGACTGTATCTTAAATTAAAAATAATCCAAGTTTAAATGAAAACATAATACATTTAATTTAAAAATAATATAAAGTATAAATTTTCTAGCATTAGATACGAATAACCAACTTCAAGAAATTTAAAGAGAATAGCACCCAAAAAAAAATTATTTATTCGAATTGAATAAAATAATAGTTTAAAAAAAAAAAAATTTCAGACTGTATTCTCGAAAGACCTTAATTTTTATTTTTATTTTAAAAATATATGCATATATTATTATTATTTGGATACAAAGAGAAACAAACTAAGACAATTAAAAAATAATAATCAGACATGAAACCTGAATAAGAAAACACCAATGATGTTCTCACGAAAAATGTGTATTTATTATTTACCCACACATAAATAAAACTAAATCTAAACTTTAAATGTAAATAATGTCGTTTGCATTAATACATGTGCGTGTACACGCACGACGACACGTATTAACACGTGTCACGATCATCGACGTAAATGCATTTTAAATCAATTTCAACGTATTAAAACTAAAGGGTATTTGATGATTCATCAATATAATAAAACACCAATAATAAAATTGATGAAATTATAATAATTACATTTGCACTGTTTAATTTGTAAGTAAATAATTTATTATACAATCTCATGAAACACATCATTGCAAGTACGTGGTAAAAACAAATTATTTGTTGGTTAAAAAGTTAGTACTTTTACTTTTTACTGTACATTCACTGTCATAAAAAAATGGTTTCTTGCAGAGCAAAATACGAAAGCAGTCACCAACTTTGACTCACTTGTACACACGGCTTCCAGAAGCTTTCTTAGTATCTTATCATCACAGTCAGCTTAATCAAGTAATTGAATTGTGTGTGTGTGTGTGTGTGTATATACACACATGTATATATATATATATGTGTGTGTGTGTGTGTAAGTAGTTAATGCAGATTTCTCTACGTAGAAAAGACAAAAATTAAGTATGGATATACATAAACATAAGTAACTAAAGTCAAGAAACAAACAAAAAAACTGAAAGAATTATTAGGTGTTGGGGATGAGTCAACACAATATGAATATGAATACTCCACTTTAAGTTTTAATTTTTTACTCTTTTGATTTAAATTTAATATAAATCAGTCATGTTTTATAAAATATATGAACTTTATATATACTTGTGAAATACATAATAATTATTTTTGTTCATACGTATTAAACTAGATTATTCGTAGTATAAGATAGAACAATGAACCAATTTAAAAGTCTATGTATGGAAAAAATTAATTTTACTTCTCTGAGTAGCCAATATAGACTGGGTTAGGTCATAGCAGAAAAGTTATAAGTACATTTTTATATTTTATAGGTGAAGTATTTTGTTACTTTGATAGTATTTATCATATAATTTTACAATCTGTTTTTTTTTTTTTTTGTTTATGTATAAAAAAATAAAAATAAGAAGATCAGAATTTTGGGTATTTACTTAATTTAGTTAGATATACGTGTTTTTTTTTATAGTATTTAACATTCTTTATTTTGGAGTATATGATACTTAGGCTATCGGAAGAAAAAATATAAGAAAAATTACCAACTTGTCTCTTAACTCAACTTTTTAAGTTGCTTAGTTACTAAAACTGTTATTTCGGGGAAGAATAATGAATTATTAGTCTGAATGATTTGGAAGACATAATTGAATATGTATTGTTAGGTTCCGTTTGTACATTTGGTAGAATTTGACGTATTTTAACTAGATATTTTGCATGAACTCATTGTATGTTTTTTAGAATTTTTTTTTTGTGATTTAAATAATTTTTTCAGCTGATAAACACTAACGATAATATAAACAGAATATAAGTTTTATCACAACAAAATATCCTATATTTAAAAATATTAGTTGATAAATGAATGAATTATCATCAAAATTTTGACCTTTAATGATTAGTTTAAATACTGATATTCTTACTTGAAGTTATATGAGTAAGTTTCACTACTATTTTTCAATATAAAAATAATAAGTTTCGGTACTATTTTTTTTCGACTAGTTTAATTTTTGTTAACTTTTTTTTTTAAAAAAAAGATAATACTAATAAAGAGAGTAAATAAAGGGTTAAATTTTTCCAAACCCTTATTTTCTATCCTCTCCAAAACCTAATTACACTAAAGAAAAGAAAAGAAAAAAAAAAAAAAAAAAAACAAAGTAATCTTCTACTCCCTCTTACCCATTTCTCAACATCCAAACATGCCCTTAATAAAAATAACTTGTATAAAAGACACATCTACTCGTTGCCGAGTGGATTAGTAATTTGATCATAATACGCTTGAATTTTTCTGCCATTCAGCACCTGCACCGGCCTCGCATTCTTCTTATACGGTTTATCCAGAGGAGCTCTCAACATCTCTACCTGTGAATTCGATATGGTTCTCACCTGTACGTATACAATTTTTTTTGTAAATTATAACTATAGTATAAAATTAAAAATATAATAAAAATTAAACCCCAAATGCAAACTTTATATTATATATGTTACCCTGGCAAGGACGGTCCAGACGACGTACTCGGTGCACGGAGGAGTTGTGAGGGAGCCAAGATATCTATAATATTTTCGTGGTTTAATTTTAATCAATTTGCTGTCGAATTTCCCAAGTGGAATTTCGGCTCTTTCCTCTTTCTTGCACTTGTCGTCATCTGCGAGTTCTTCCAACTTGTTTTTCAGCTGCAATATTCAATATATATAAAATATAATATATTTTAGAAAAATAAAAAATATTTTCAAGTAATTACAAAATACTTTTATAAAATAAAATAAAATATTTTGTGTAATGTGAATTAAGAAGTCAAATAAATCATACCGCAGAAACGAGTGGGTCGTCTCTGCCCAACTGATAAAGAATTGCCACGACCGCTATGCCATCGTCGTATGCCTGGTGGACTAAGTGGAGCTCGGCATCGTATCTGCATTTTTTTTTTTTGTAATTTAATAGTATAAATTTCTAAATTGTAAATAAATTATATCATAGATTGTAAATTTTATAATTATTTTTAAATATTAATATCTAATAATTAAAATACACCCGTCAATTAGTTTAATCTTTTTTTTTATTTTTTATTTTTTTAAAAAAGTTCTGGAAATTTTTGAAAATTCTGGATGGAGGGTTCCCGAATTTTCTTGTACATATGGGCCCAAGCCCATAAAAAGAAATCACACACCAAAATTTAGGCCCAAGCCCACACCCAAGCCCATAAAAAGAAACCCGTAGCACAAAATTTAAGCCCAAGCCCAAACCCAAGCCCAAACCATAAAAAGAAAAACCTAGCCCAAAATTTAGGCCAAAGCCCAAACCCAAGCCCACGACCAAGCCCAAGCCCATAAAAGAAAACCATAGCCCAAAATTTAGGCCCAAGGCCGAGCCCATAATTCGAAACAATGTGTTTTTAAAAAAATTAAATTTTATATATATATATAAAAAAAAAGGTTATCTTGGAAGAGAGAAAACTCACCGGACTCCATTGATTTGGTGTTCTGAAGGAGTGTGCCAGTGCATTTGCTTCAAGGTGTAGATTCTGCCGTCTATCACAAGTTCCCCAAAGTCCTCTTCAAATAACACCTGTGTATATATATATATATATATATATACATATATAATTTAATTTTCATGTATTTAATGTTTGATAATTTTAATTTAGCACTTAATTAATTTCAAATGAGTTTCCAATACAAATTAATTAACAATTAAATCCGGACAGAAACTTCACTGCCATTTCAGTCACAAACGGGTGTCAACCGTTAAAAAACTCTCTGTATATTTTGTCATATTTATTATTTTTTTGTTTAATTTTTTTAATATCTGATTAAGAAAATTAATTAATTAGCATGACACAGAGATCCAGCAAGTTATAACCTCACACGTGAATCTGGTATGACCATTAATATATAATTATAATTTTAGGAAGAGATCAGGTAGCTAATTAATTAGCATTACTTAAATAAATAATTATTAAAAAAATTGTGCAGCGGTTGTGTAAAATGAAGAAAAATATTTATAAATTTATATTTTTATTAAAATAATAATTAATTAATAAATTCAATAACTAATAATATAATGACAGTAAATTACCCCAACACTGTAAATATGGTTAACGAGAGTGGCGTTTGCGGAGGTGTATTTTCTGATCAGAGAGCCTAATGTCTCGTTCAAAACGGCATCGTTTTTGTCAATATCGATGGGAGACTGCATTTTCCCAGATAAGCACGTTTCGTAGTGTTGGTGTAGATTTCCCCATTTATTAGAACCCAGATTGCTTCCATAATTGTACTCAATTTCCATCTCTGTAAAGTCATAATATTATTTTGTTAATTACAATAATCCATCAACTAAAAATAAAAATCACAATATTAATCCTCTGTTTGGTAGATAATATACATACTTTTATTTATTTATTCTTTTAAAAAATATATATATACATATATTGTATGTGGTGTGGCAGTATTTCAAGTACTATAAATGAAAATAATTTTGTAAAATTAAAAAAAATATATATTTTCTTAAAAATTCTTTAAAATTCATCCTATTTTTTATAATTATATCTTTTAACCTAACCCTATCTTAAATTTTGATTTAGTTTACAATCAAAGATCTTATTTGAAGGGTGTCAGTGTATTTTACGATTGATTGATTAATATATGTATATCACTTAATTAAAGAACAAAGAACTTCAAACTGATCAGAAGGAAAAAAAAAGCATTACAACATGAAATATTAAACAAGAAAATTAAAGAAGAGAGATGAGATATATAATTTTGTATAATTACATACCCTCCTCAGGACCAGGATGAGCAGAAGCAAGACCAATCAAAACTGCAGCAAGAACGATAAGGAGAACCAACAAGGAGAATCTACAGCCATCCATGGCGACGTAGATGATGTATATGTAACACTACTGTATGTATAGTTCAAATCCTAACCTATCTTCCTACTACCTGCTTCTAAATTTCATCTTTGTAGACTACCAATAACGAGCAAGGCAATTATGCTGATTCATACATATATATATATATATATATATATATGGTGTTTGGGTGTACGTATATGCGTCTAAATAAATCTCAGGTGCAGGGTGGAATGAAGTATTTTGGAACTTGAGGATATATGTGGCTACACTTGCTAAACATGGATCTATACTCAGCTATATATAGATTATAGAATGGTGTTTGTGTCAAATTTAGTGTGAGTTCTCAACTTACTTTAGTTACTATTACCCTGTGTTTTTCTTAAGTTAACTAGTATTTATATATATATATATATGTTTGTGTGTATATATATATATATATATACTATTTTAGTTAATTGATGTTATGTATTACTAGATATTATTTGTATGTAAAATCTGTTGTCACTTAACTAAATAGTTGATACATATTTTTTTTATATAAAAGATTGTAGATTCAAGTCAGGTTGTATATATAAAAATTATTCACGTTGTATTATAATTGATATATATAATATCTAATTAATGAATGCATACATTATCTACTAAAACAATTATACCTAATATTTATTTATATAATATAATAATTTTATATAATCAGCGTATCTCACAGATATTTAAATAGTACGAGATATACTATATAACAACATAATTTAAGTAAGTAATACATATAACTACATGAAATATACTATTATATTACTTTTATAACTAAAATTTACATGTAGCATTGTTCTGAAAAAAATAAATTTGACATTTTTAATTTCATATTCCCCAAGAGGAGAAAGGACAAGAAGAGAAGGGTATGTGATCCACTTAGGGTGTGGAAGAAAAGGCTTTGGATCTCCATCTCCATCTCCATCTCCATCTCCATTTTAGACACAGGCAAAAAGTTGGATATTCAAATAATTCAAAGTTGTGGGCCAAAAATTAGAAGACATTCCCACCAATCCATTCTTACTGATCATCCAAACAGTCCCTCCATCTTCTTCAACTTTATTATTTAAAACCAACTACCACCTTCCCCAGCAAATAAAATCCAACCCATCAATATATATATATACACACACACACACATATATGTATATGTGTAGTGTTTGCCTTGATTTAAAAGAAAGAAATTGGTAAATTTTCAGGAATTTAAGCTGTACTTTACATTTGTTAAGTTACAAAATTACAAAATTTCATTTTAAAAGATATTTAAAATACATCATTTTAATTCTAATTTAAATGGTTTTATGATTCAAGTTATATAATTTTCGCTTTTCGCTAATGAATTTACAATATATTCTCAAATAAATTTTACAAGTAACATTCGTCATTTTCAAATATAGACTTAAAAAATTTAGAAATTTATGTCAACTAAAGAAAAAAGAGTAGTGAGTTATAATTTTGAACGATGTGATATTCTTTATTATAGTTCAGATTTTGTAATTTTTAGTGAAAATTTAATGTGTATAGTTGTCATTCTAAATAAATTTATTATTTCTGAAAAAACCAACTAAATAAATACATATAATCTGTTGACCCAACTGCAGATAAGATAAAAAGTATGGATTCAAATTCCAGAAAGCTTCAATTCTTAGCTGCATGTGAATGTTTGTTTGCTGTCAAAACTTTGGGAATCTCTAGGTTGCAGCAGCTCACACTAAGAAAGAGTACAAACCCTAGCAAAAAGGAGGAAAAGGAACATCCACTGCTTTCACTCAACAGAGACATTAGAATGGACAAAAACCCATAAAACTCACTACTTGATCATTAGTTTAAGACATGGCATGTGCAAGAAGAAGGCCAGGCAGAACTAAAAAATTATAATTTGTAGTAAGTCCTGATTTATATTATTGGTTGGTAATTCACACCTCTTTACAAAAGTGTCAATATAAGTAAGACTGTGGATCTTGTGTGTATCCTCATTAAGAAAGTGTGGTTTATCAGTTATTTTATTTATCCCCTCTTATGTTAATTCTGGTTGGATCATTTCCAATGAATTTAAACGGTAGAACCACGAAATCGGAACCAAAGACGAACCTTTAGGATTTGGAAGGGGCAGAGAATGACATAATGAAGTAAGTGAAGGAAATAGACACTGGAAGTGTTGGAATCTGATTCCACATCCAAATCATAAGGCACTACGAGAAGCTCACACAAGATTATGAGGCTGTGTGTTCAGATGGCTAGACACGTGAAGCTTTTATCTGCCATAGAAAATGCCTAGAGCAGAAAAGCTACCACTTGATGGTTATGTCTCTTTTCATCTCAACTTCAAAACTGAGACTAGACAATTCTTCACTAAGGTTGAAGAGATCAAATTGAATATATACGAGAGCGCCCACATGAGAGTGCCAGGACCACAAGCATACATTTCAGCTTCTTAAAAGCACATTCTTCCATCAAAAGAACAAGAAGTTAATTTCATAATCAAACTAAGTGCATCAATCTGGAATTGTGTAATCCATACATGGATATGGAGAGGCGACATGAGAATGTATCTGCATTGTAGATTCTATTACGAACGTGCAACTCTGAAATAACTCGGCTATCTGTGTTAACATGCTCTCACTTAGAAGCAGGATAAACCAGTTAATGTTCTGAAGGCAAGTCAAGGAACGAGCACAAACAAATTATTAGTGGGTTTTGCATAAGGGATCTGGGAAACCATGATAATAAGCAACAAACAGGGGAAACAACAGGAAATAGTGGAAGATTTCATGATTAGAAAATAAGATTTCTACTTTGATAGTATGTTAAATATTGCTCACGGAGCATCCAGAAAGGTCAGCACTAATATAATGGTTCAAAACATAGTTCTAGGTGCATAAGATCTCTATCTAGTGAATGGACTCAAGGCCAGCTTGATTTTCGCTTCTAAGGATCACCTACACAGATTGATCGATCGACCATTTAAATCGTAAAAAACATGAAGAAAGTTGCAGTTCGTTAGGACTGAAACTTGTCAGGTACCTACTGCCTAGAAAACTGCTTCAACAATAGGTTCTTAGTGAGAATTTCTAAGTCTAAAAGAAAATGCTCTACTCCATAATCCCACTAAACAAACAAATCTGCTTCCCTGGTGGATCAGAGCTGTAAGTTTCCATCATTGTAGTTCACAAACTCACTTATTGGAAGGAATAATCATGGAAAATATTCTTAAGGAGGAGAGCTAAATTTCTAAAGAAATCTGTCACACACACACACACACACACACAAAATAGAGATTTTGGGGCCATTTAAGGGTTATTCTCATCAAAATGTCTTCCTACTCAAAATAAAAGCTGAAAATTCATTTTTTGCTTCCTAATGTCTGTTTTCCTTTTTGCAAAGACTAATTTCCATTGTTCATAAAAAATATTTCATCAGCAACCTTATGCATGACCCAATTTAAAAAGTATATATAAGTTTATCATGATATATATGCAGAACTTTATATAATTCTCTAGAGGCAGTTGGCTAATATTGGTAGTACCATATATTAGAAATTTACATTCTCAGTTCATCACTTCAAAATGTTTAACAGAAGCAAAAAGATCTGTTCTTAGTACATGATAAAATATGCAACACAGAAAGTGCTTTTATTGAGTGGCAATTGTTGAGTCAACCAGTAAAAGAAAAAAGACATACAAACATTTACAGACTCCAAGTAAAACTCATGGAAAACTAAAAGAAATTAAGTGAGAGGGGAAGAACACCAATCTAGGAAGAACAAATACACATAACTTACGAGAAGAACTTGAAACTTGGGTTTGAGCTGAAGCATGGCCTCCCAAGCAACAAAGTAGCTCAGGCCCTGCCTCCCAGCTTGATGTCAATTGGAGCACTGGATTTTATCATGGGCCTTTGTAGCAAACTCTTTACTAGTTTTTATTAACAATGACTTACACATGTCTCTCATTATTTTTTTGATAATGCCTAAAAATAACATCATTCACTTTTGATTTATTAAACTTGATAGTATACTATTTAATCCGAACTAATTTCTATATTTTATTGCAGGGTAAGAAGCAAAGTCAGAGAGAAAGAAAAAATGACGTAGAAAAGAGGAAGAGTTTGTGAAACGAGTCATCAGCCTAGAAACGAGCCTTGAGTAAGGTTTGGGCCCTGTTCCAGACAACTTAGCCTTGAGCAAGGCTAAGAGTTGCGCGCAACAGTCAATTTAAAAAGAAAAAGGGCGCGCACTTAAAATAAAAAACATATCTTATTTGGGCTAGGATTTGTGAACAGAAAATCATGGGAACCAATCTGAAAAGTTAGGGATGTGCCAAGAATCAATGAAAAATTACAAATTAAGAAAAAAAAGAAGAAAACCCTAGCTCTTTTTCTATAAAGGGAGCGGCTGCCAAGCTGGTGGGGCATTTTCTCTTCGGCTGGACGCTACTCAAGGCAGATTACCCTGCTGCTGCACTTCTTCTTCTTCATAGCTCTTCTCTCTTTCAACTTCAAAGAACTTTTTTTTATTGAAAAGCCTACCATGAGCGGCTAACTCACTTTCTTGTTCTAGTTGAGATTTGATAAACTGTAGCGATATATCTATGATATTGAATTTGTTCAATATATATTCTTATACATATTTGTGGTCTCAAATTCATTTGAATAGAGTCAGTAAACAGTTAGCCGAATCTTTTAAATTCATAATTGTTTGAGTGGTTCCGACACTAAAACGCAATCAGTACCGCATTAAAGAGGTAAATAATCTTGTTGACCGGTTCACCCGGATGAATCCGACAACTTGAATCAAATCATTCTAACTCTCCAGGCGATTGATAAGTTAAATTCTGTGTACATTCCAAAAACTACTTGATAATAGAGAACCAACTAACAAACGTTTCTTGGGTGGTTTAGAAATAAGGAATGATCGATTGTTTTCTGACAATTATAATTGATTTATTATATTTTAGATAAAACAAATATTTACATTTATGACTAATTATGTTACTGGAGATAACTATTTCATCAATTAAAAATTCTTTTTATAATTGTTTTAGTTCTAATTTGCAGTCAAAAATTTATTTAATATTATTTTACTCATTCTTTATTTCATATTTTGCGTATTGAATTATATAAATCTCTCTATTATTTATTTTTTATTTATTAATTAAGAAAAAAAATTAATTTTTAATTCTCTATAAATTCGACAATTCTTACTATTATTATAATATTATTTTATTAATTAATTAAAAAAATTATTTTTAATATATTCCTCGTATCATTACTTTTTCTTTTACAATAAAATGAAGTGGTGGTAACTATACTAAAAGGAAAAATACAATCGGCAACATGTTGAAGAACCTCTTCATCTTATTATCAGAAGGGATACATTGGACACATCTATTAGAGTACTCAATATTCTCAAGAGGATAAATATTTTCCTACAAGCGAAAATAGAAGAATTTAGATACCTATATATATATACACAGAAGAACCCAAAAAAAACCCAAAGTACTTTATTCACATCTCTGGTTATTTACACAGCATAAGTTGCTTTTAAATATTCTATAATTTCTGCACTTTCAAACATTTGGATCCCAGTATTTGGATCTTCTAAATATGGAACCTGTCAACCAGAATTCTCGACCATTAATTTCGATATTCTTCTTACAAGTCAACAGCATGTAAATTCATAGGAGAAAAAAATCGAAATACCTGAAAATGTCCAGCTTTCTGGTACAATATCTGCCGTTTTGGGCTTCCACGAGCACAGCTAGTGAAAGTAGAGAGAAATTATTAGAAAGTAGTCTTGGCAACAGATGCATGCTAAGATGTTACATGCACAAAGACAAACACATAAAACCCACAAATCAATAAGCTGCCAGAAATAATTGATGGAGATATTTCGATCAAAACTGATACTGAACTTCCCATCTTAATGAATACAACTGGTGATATTCTCTTTGAAAAATAATACTGCAGTTTCTGTGTTAGTGAATCCAATCAGATCTGATTCGCTGAAAAAAGAAATTTTCAGCTTGATGGGATGTGAAGAGTTGTAGGTACACGTTGCTAAAAGAATATATTAAGTTTGATATTTCTTTAAAAAAAAAAACATTGGCATCTTTGATATGGCCAAAGCTTAGGCTGAAATCAAGTGAGAGATTGTCTCGTCAAAATTGTCTTTGAAATCAGTTGGCTCTCTTCGGGCAGGGTTAGATGGGTGGGGGAGGTCAGGAGACTCCCTCAATTCTAGCTGATATAAGATTAAATAACTTTTTCTATACCAATATAGGTTCCCAATTTAGGAAGTCTGTTAAGCCAATAAACTTCCTCTTTCCCCAGATATAGAGTCCACAGGCAGGCACTTTAACAGACAAACTTTCACAATAAGTGTCAATTATGAGGGTTGAGTTTGGGTTGCACAAATGTAACTCATTGTTTATTGGAATTTATCCCTGAAAGATTTCCCAGACTTTGATTGATGTTGGATTTGTTAAATAATAAAATTAAACTAATTTTTCTAACAAGTAAAGTGGAAAGGACATGGTTCAATATATTATTTATAGATTTTTAACACCTCCCGCGTGCAAACCTATTAGGCTGAAGTATAGATCATTTATAGAGACATTCTGACTCGTGCTGAAATTTATAAACAGAAAAGGGAACAGCTGCCAGAATTTGAAAATTATATCTTTGGTTTTGTTGCCATGTTCAATAATAGAAATATACTTATCTTTCCGAGTTTTTAAACACATGAAAAATGACACAAGCTGGTATTTATAGATTAACAGGATTAAGTAGCCTATGGTAAACTAAGAAATTTACCTTTCCCTTTAGAACATGCTAGTTACATTGATAACAATTTTTAGCAGCCCTTTGAGAAGAAGGAAAGTGCAAACCAAAGTCGAGGTAAAGAATGGTGAGCAGATGTAAAAATCAGTTGACAATAAGTTTGCAAATTCAATCAAGACGAAAATCTCCATGATAAGGGAGGTAAGCAAACAGAGAATGCTACTTAAAAGGACAGTACCTCCGAACAATATGTGGCAACTCCAACTCTACAAGTACTTCACGAGCTACTTTGCAGAATGGTGAACCCTGAGGCAGAAAATAGAAAGATGTTTATCACAGACGAAAATACTGATACTTTATCAAGACAATCTAGGCATAGAATAGATAACAAGAGTTTTACAGTTTACCACAGGCAACTGAAAGATTAATTATGCATTCAAGTTTAACTTATATTACTGCCAAGTGCTAACCTCATATGCCCATACTTCTAGTGGCTTTGGTGGCAATTTTGATGGAGTGTAAGAAGACCCCTGCATAAAGACAACATGGTAGGAGCAAATTCAATTGTCAATATTTGTTCCCCTGATGTAAATTATGATCATAAGATGTATTTATATTCTTCTGTGAGAGTAATAGTTGAACAAACAAAAATTCCAATTGCCTACGAACAGTCTATGGATATTTAGTGAGCTCTTTCCTGAACAGCAGAACCAAATAAGAAGTTCAAAAGTCATCTCACCCTCCCCACGCGACCTATCATAGCGAAGCCTTCAGTCAAAGTCTACAGTATAAGTCAAGAAGAAAGACCACATCAAACAAAAATTTCATAGTGTTTACAGAGTTTAAGGAATTATTAGCCAGAGTCGAAAACTAACCGTTAATAGACCAAGTGACAGCATGAAAGGAACATTTCCATCACCTAGACAATAGGAACAAAATGGAGCAGAAGTTTAGGATGTTGTAGCATATATTGTAGAGGCAGCTAATTAAAAGAAAGCCAAAAGGAAAATTTAAACATTAAAACGTTGAGATCTCTCAAGGAAGAGAGGTAATTGTCAGGTAAATAAATAGAAAGCACCAAGCATTATCTATAAAGACATTAACAAGCAATTCACTTGAACAGCAAAACAATTAAGCAACAGAAATTCTAAATTTTAAGAAGAAAGCAGAAGTAAATAACAAAAATTAGATTTTAAAATATAATGTTCCCATGGGAGAGGAACTAATCATGTGCATGGGAGTAAACAGTACAAAGTATGTCAATGTAACAGCACCAACCGTATTTCCCAACCAGATACTTGATTATTTCATCTGATTCATACATTGCAACTCCTGTGTTTGGATCAACCTGCAACCCAGTGACCAATTTGTAAAACTTCGATTCCATAAAAAGCCATTCCTCATGCATGTTGAGTTAAAGATTTGGTGTCGCATATAGAACTAGATATTCTAGAAAATAAAATAACAAGGGGACATAGCCAATCATGCAGTAACTACTCATTAAGCAGCAATATCTGGTACATTATCAAATTCGAAAGCTAAGACAAGTGACTTTAGATGTTCCCATAACATCAGAACTGGAGATTATACTCTTTTTCCTTTGATGTACAGAAAGAAAAGAGTAAAAACCCCAATTCTTTTTATTGTATGGATATAAGCAGGAAAACAGTTAAAAGGAGGGCATCTAACCATGTATGGGAACTGCTGTTTTCCACCCAACTGAGCAACCTTTGGACGAAAATTTGGACCATTTCTTGGGCATGGATAGAACAAAACATCAAGGTCCAACACAGAAACAATTTCCCTTACCTGCATCCTTAACACACAAGTCTACAGCATAAGAATATATGAAAAATATAACTCAGCTAGTGAGGAAATATACCACCTATGCTGATTGTGACCAATCAAGTCAAAAGTTCAAGTTAATAAAAAAAAAGTATTATCTATTATCTTATACTGATAGGACTCAGGGTCTGTCATCCTTATGGACCTTGGGCAACACACCTAGAACATCTAACCAAAACTCAGGGGCAGCAGAGGCCTTTTTGGATGAAGACTGATATCATCATCCTTGGCCACACTCAATTGTCTGCTTTGATCACATTTCAAGTCAACATCACATCCTAGAGCTGTACTAGGATTTGTACATCCATATCAACAAGACACTGAATATATTTGGTGTTAGGTGCTGTTTCCAATAAGATTTGCTGCATATTATACTCTTCAAAAGTATATGCAATGAAGATGTAAAATACAGATATGTTACCTTCCGACAGAATGGACAGCTGAAGTTTGAATGTGGTCCATGATAACCAATATGTAGAAAAAAGCAATAGATAGAGTTAACTCTTCTTCATCAAATGAGCATATGGAAAGCTATAGAGAATAAAAGAAGAAGAAAAAAGTGAAGCTACATAACAGTTAAAACTGAAATACTGTAATTTGCATAAAGTAAAATTTATGGCAGATAGAGTACCTTTCAAATTCATATATTTCAATAGGTTTCTCGGGGCGAGGGCCTATCCTTGAGGTCTCTTTTACAGTAAAACCTGTCATACATGTTCATCAAGAATGGCATGTAAGACACTTTCCAAAATTGTGAGTCAAATACATCTCTTTGGAGTTAAGAAGATAAACAGAGCATTAATGTGTAGCATATTCCACTTGTTCAACTGGGTCCTACAGTTCTGCCAGCCATCAAAATCTAGGACGAGACAAGTTACACTGCAGAATCAAGTTTGATTGCTACCTGCAAATTCCAAAGCATACTGGCCAGGTGGAATCTCATCCTTTGACACAAGAGATGCAGAATACCTGCCAATCAATACAATAAAAATTAAATGTTACTTAGAAACCTTATGAATGTCTATTATCTAATTTTCATATTGTCTAACTTCTACTTCCTCATGATAATTCTTGTACAAATACAAATGGCGTCTGCTGCTTTTGCAATATGTCAATAAATGTCCGACATCTCATCTCAAATTTGTCCATATTAAGGTTGATTGTGATCCACTCCCACGTGGTTTTTCTCCCTGTAGATTATTAGGTTTAACAAATCTGTTGCTTAACCTGAATATAACTATACTATATGAACAGTCTCCCATTTATATCTAAAATTAGTGCCAATTAAATTTGGTGGATTTCAATTTTGTCATCAGTAACCACTCGGTTTTGCTTTTGTTATTTTCTATGCAATGGAAGTTGGATTACAGAACTTTTTTTTTTTTTTTTTGAAATAAGGATTTACAGAATCTAATGTTGACTCATAATTTTCTATCTATTTGTGCATTTTATGAGATTCATCATATACTAGGCATCTATTATTAAGAGTGTAAAGACAGCACACCAACTCTGATCTGTTTTTTATTTCAGTTAGTCCATCTCTGTTCCAATTTTTGATCGCACCCAATCTTCCGTGCAGGCCCTTGTTTTACCTGGTAGGTTCCATATTGTAACATTCACCACTTAGAAGAGAGCAACACGATCTTATGCCAGTATGTTACTTGTATTGATTTCTACAACAATGTCTATAAACCAGACTGATATAATTATTGAGCCAAAACTTTTTAATCCAGTTTGACAGTAATCTTCTCCTTCACTCAAAGGCTTATTTCCCATACACATTTTGCTCTACTTGTGAATATGCTACTAATCAGGAAAAGGCCTCCCTCCCTCTTAAGGATTTGAAGGAGGTCCGTTTTCTATAGTTCATTCTCCATTCAATGGGGAAATCTTTTATTACATATATAGAACGGGACACTTCTTAGTGATACAAGGATATTCTCATATAAAACAAACCTTTCTTACCTCTCGATTTCAGAAACTTGAACCCCCATATTGAAGGTTTCTATTCCACCTTAAAGACCCCCCCAGCAGGTAAATCAAAGAAAAGAGGCCCGAGGGTAAGCGCTCTATTATCCATCTTCCGAAGGGATATATTAGGGACATGGTAGATAGCAAGCATTATATCAATAAGCCAGTACAGGAGATTTGCATCTATTATCCTGGGAGATAGATTCCTTGTAGCTAGACAATAACGGGGTGATTTCATATTTTAGTAAACGCAACTTTTAAGCTCAAAAGAAATCATTTTCATATAAGCCTATGGTTTGAGAAGTTCTCAACAGCACAGAGTAAATACATAATAAAGCCTAATCCTTGTAACACATTTGGTGTCCTCTTTGTTCAGTTTCCACTCAATTTCCACCTTATTCCTTTAACCTAAGACAACCTAAAGCTACTTATACATTTTCGTTCTTTTGCTTCACTATTTCCAATCAATTTCTACCTTATTCCTTTATCTGATTGCTAGACTAATCTTGATTTAGAATATTAGAAATCTACCCAAGGAACTTAAGGTAAAAATGGAGGTAGTTCAAATATGAAAATTATGATAACCTTCTATCTATTCCTCTGGTAACAACGTGAAGGAATAAGCTAAGAATAAATGGTAATTTACCAAAAAGGAAATCAACTACTATAACAATAGTGAGTATCTAGTTGATTTTGTGCACAATTTTAGTACAGTATTTTTTTACCTAGTCAGTAGTTGTTCTTCAGCGGCTAGGAATGATAATATTATGCTAATGTGAATATACTCCACCCAAATTCTGTTTTTTGACTAAAATCATACAACTTAATGGTGATACCAATGTCCTACTCCATTTTAGTCCATTCGTGGTCTAATCTTTAATCCACTTTAAACTCAAAAGAAATGAAATTACTAAATTGGCAATCAAACTCAGTTAAGATCAAATTCGAGCTAGCAAACCAAACCTAAAAGAAATATTAAGGCAAAATCCTGCAATAAACAAATTAAACTTGCCACCATATAAAACCTAGTTTTGAATAACCAAATCACACCAATGAAGCCGAACCAAATCATTTGTTTAACCGCATATAATAAATGCCTAACTTAGCGACACAAATTCTGCTTCCATTCTCTAGAATGCAATGAAGAATTTCATGCCCAATATAGTTAAAAGTATATATAACCAAGAGAAGCTAACCCAGTAGAAAAGAGTAATTACTAGCATCGGCAGTTTCTCCCATTTTTCCCTATTAGTTTCGCAGTAACCAAACAAATACAACAAAAAACCCATCAAGAAAAGAGGAAAGCTAAAGAGTAATTTCAATACCCAGAAACAAAAACGCCAGTCCCCAACCGGAAAATCAAGGAAAGAGAAGCACCAACGATGTCCAAAACCTTGTCGGGTCTGACCGCGAAACGCTTCGGCTGCGGTGGCTTGAAGTTGGGCGGAGCAGTGAATGCTGGGTTGGAATCCTCCTTGGTGGAGGTGGAGACAGGACCCACGGGGGTTTTCGAGTACTCTGAGGTGACCTTGACAGGAAGGCGAGTTTTCAGCGGCTTACGAAGTGAAAATTGCCGGAAAACAGTGGGTTGGGGGATGGTGTTTAGGATTCCGACCATGGTTTCCCGGTTAAGAGTTTTTTTGGGCTGCAGAGCTGAGACAGTGACTGTGAGCAATCAGACAGGTAATCCGGGGTACGACGCGAAGTGTCTGGGTTTGGCATGAAATATGGAGTGGTGAGTAATCAGACAGGTAACAGGACCTTTCATTGTTGAGCTTCATATATCTTCGTTTTTATTAAGTTTTGATTGGTCTACAATAATTTTCTTTTGGGTATTTCTGAAAGAAAACGTGGATTTTTAGTCAAATCAAAATGCATTGAAAAAAAAAAAAACACTCTACTTTTGAAACGACAATTATAGAAGAATAATTCAAAGTATATTCATCCTTTTAAAATTAGTCGAGATATATATATATATATATATATTGGGCTGAACTTTAAATATCAACAATGAAACCCAACCAAAAAATTAAAGTGCATTTTCTCTGTAAATCAGAACTCTTCCAAGATATTGCGTGCTATATAACCCATTAGAAATTAGGCCAGTAATAGAACCAATAGATTTATGTATACAAGTCTTCAACCGCCCCACATGAAATTCGACCAAATCAACTTATCCAAGCTTTGCCATTCTCAGATGGTAACAACTTGAGATGCGCACAAAGAGTATCATCCAAAAAAGAAGATCCTTCGGCTCAAAACAATGTGTTTTCATTTGAAGGAGAAACCATAGATTTTTCCCCGGGGAAATCAGAATCACATTAGACTACTTAACAATAACTTATTAACATATATAGTCAAAAGAATAAAATATTTATACGAGTATATAAAATTAATGATAATTTACTCAATTGAAGTTCCACACTTCATATATTTTATTCTTAATTTTTTTATTTTTGGGTTACAAATTGGTTTTAGAAATTCTTCATTAATTTAAATGTTCTAATTTCATTTTCATTCCACAGGTTGAATAATTGCACAATTTAAGTGTGCACGTTAGGAGTTTTCTCTCCTTCCCGGCACTTCGTTTTCTCTTAAAACCTAGTTTCAAACAAAGAGCGAAGTGTAATCAAATAACTCCTCTATTTTATAACACGTGAGAAAATATGTTGAAGTTGTCCAATCAACGTTTGGTTGAAGTTGGGAATCTTATAGTAACAAAACGCTGTCCTTTCCACATTACACGTTGCCATAAAAATATTTGAGATCTTTGGCACCATAACGTTTGATGAAAGCAGAAAGAGTAATAAGAGAAGAAGAAGAAGAGGAGCTGCGGTTGTTGTGTGGTGAGGGAAGTTTCTACTCTTTTTTTTTTTTTGAGCGAAGATCATGAAGTGCTTTTTAAGATTTAATTATTCTTTTTTATTTTTATATTTTTGGATAATCACACCTCTAGCTAAATGTCTTTTTTTTTTTTTTTTTAATTGATACAATGTTATAGTTAAAAATAAATGTTACCCATTAAGATAAAAATAGGAAACTTAAGGGCACTTTAAAGATTTTATTCCAAAAATTTATATATCATACCCAAATCAAAGTCAAGAAACTCAAAAGCCAATGAGCAGAATTTTACCGACGGTGCCGACCATCCAATGGGAAGCAAATGCGCGAGCCCGTGCGCCATGTCAGCGGAAATGGTCCCGCCGCCCTCTTGCTCTGAAGAAATCTACAAAACTAGAAAACAAGAAGTGAGTTTTTTAAGGAGTAAAATCAGAGTTGCCTTTGTGTTGGAAAAGAAAAGGTTCGAAGGACTTCCAAGGGAAGACAAGAATGAGAAAGGAATTTTGGGATTTGAATTTTTTTTTTTTTTTATAATAATAAAAAAGAGTTAGGTTTTGTTTTCCATTAACTCGTCAATTTCAATAGTGGAAGGTTTAGAAAGTGCACAAAAGCATACTACAGTTTTTGTAGGTTAGTCCCATCTCATGATGTATCCCTATAAATATATTTATTTCTTTGGAAAAAAATTCTTCAATAGTGACCCAGACTGTTGCATGCTTTGAGAGGAAGACATTGACATGCAATTTTTTTGTTGGAAAAAAAGTGGAAGATGTGGTTTAATATCTTCTAAACAAAGATTAATATATACATTAATTATATTATAATTTTAAAATATAATATAATATTTTAATAAAAATACACAAAAATGTATAATTTAATTCGAATTTATAACTTTTATATATATAAAAAAAATTTATCTATTTAGTTAAACAAAACTAACTATTTAATTAAAGGATACCACAGAATAATGTGTTGAAAAAAAAACCCTAAATTAAATTAAAAATATATAAATATAATTGAAAATAGAATAATTTATAAACACAATTTACTGTTTATGAATCCCTTACCAACTCCCAATATTGGGTTAGGCTGCTTTTTCATGATTGCCCTTGCATAATTAGCCACTCAAAGCCATTTCCTTTTTTCATTGCTATTCTAATTTCTACCTTGTACAGTAATTAAACAGAGTTACATAAGCATTCTATCATGCTGACACAACTATACCACTGGCAATCCTAACTACTCCACTGGAAACAAAATCGCCAAAAAATAAAAAAGGACTTGAATTTGACAAAATATCTTTGGTGTGGTACAGAAATCGTAACACATAAACCTGTGAGCTTTTGCCATGTATACCTGATCATCATGGCATGTACAAATAATAATGTTTTCCTTTTCTGAAGCAATATCACTATCGAAGGGTTTCTTTTCTTCTTTCCGCCAGAGTGATATCATTTGTAAATAGATTTCAGCAATAAACAAAAATATCAGAGCGATATATCCTTTGTAAATTATCATATCTATTATTATTATTATTATTATTATTCAGTAATATCATCACCGTGGAATGTCATCATCCCAACTGCATTAAATTAAAAGAACAATCACAAACCATCATCTCTGACTATAAAACTTCCCAATCTCATCTGGGTAATTTGAACTTTCAGGATTCTGTAATAAAAATGTAAGAATTTTACATAATTTAATCTGCAAGACCTATTTTATAGCAGAAACATTCAAAGTTCATTATGAATATTTATATATGGCATTACAAAGATGCTCTCACCCCCAAACTTAGTCCAGAGTTTACACTAGCACAACTAATATATTATTCAGTCAAAAATTTATCTCTAAAAAGCATCTCAATCAAACTAAATGTAGGTTTGACGAAAATGTTTTGTGCAATCATGAAAAATTGAAAAATTTTGATTGGGATAATGGTTGCACGATAAAGTAAGATTATTTATAAGCAGAAGTTTAACCATCACAAATATAATAAACAACATTAATAATATAATATAGTCAGCAGTTCGAAATTATTCTTCAAGCAATATCTTAACTGAATCTTAAGTTACAGGTTTTATAACTAAAATATGCATCCACTAAAATCCCTACCACCTAGCAAATTGGCCGAAAGGTAATTGGTTTGTTGTATTGTTACTTGTACCATCGGAAAAGGGTAAACGTTTCTACCACCACTATTACTTAATTCAAATTCTATAGCAAGCAACAAAGCATGCTTCGTTGACAACATCATTGAGCACTAAATACCTTTTCTGGATCTCCTTCATTCTCTCCATAATTCATGTCCTTATCACCAAAGTGGATCACAATTGTTTTCATGAGTTCATACACCATATTTTATTATCACTTTTATCCACTGTGATCTCATTCATGCCTAGAATTACAGCTCCACCACTAGATTAACAGAAAATCCACTAGAATCAAATGATAAAATCAATTAAAGAGACTAGCTGGCGTAGATGGAGCCTGCTGGAGCTGGCTAAACTAGCACTTGGTAACCAGCTCTGGACCATCACTTGCCGCAAATAGTATATGGGACCTAACTAAAGCGTATGATCAGGTAGGTGGTCACAGTGGGATACTGAGAAGGACCTTTGATTGGGACATTATGTGAGTTGTATTTGTTATCTATGAATATCTGTAGTGACTTGTTTTTGGTGGGTCTCTATTATTGTATAGTTTTTTTTTTGTAGAATTTAACATAATATTCCAATTGATTATGTTCTTACTTCTAATTTGACTCTGCTTGTGAGTACATGTTATAATTTATACGTGTTATACAATATGATTTAAGATTAGAGTTTTGGGTAGTATTCTCTTTTATCAACATGTTCAAAAACAGCAGTCAATTCCACATCAATTTAACTAATACGGTCTGAATTTCACCTTTAAAGTTTTCTGACTAATTACCCTATTTCATCTGGGTCTTGAAATCAAAGTTGTCGAAATAGTTTGGAACCCATCTGGGCACAGTTTCCATTACAGACTTGCAGCTTCCAAATATTTACAGTAAAAAAGAGTATAATTCATATAATCACAGCTAAGGATAGTTATCCATTAGAAAAAAAGGAAAGAAAACCACAGAGATCTTATAACAATTATATCAGCCACGTTTTCTTTACGTCAAATTTTCTTTTCCTAATATTCAAGAGATGTGATTACTATAGCAGTTTCAAGCAGTTAATTGCATGAAGAGAAAGGTTGGTCCGTTGGCATTTGAACACCATGAAAGATGGATGAAGATAGTAATTATTACTAAAAAATAAAAAATTACCCACTGTTATCTCAGATCAATGGGATTTCGCCAAGTGTTGTTGATGCTAGTGGTGGGAGCAAATAGTCAATGTTGCACAAACAAAGTCAACCAGAGGCGATCCCCTTGCTTGCACTACGGTCAACCACTAACTGGGTGTTTACTGTTTTGTGGATCTTAGCCGATTTTTCACCGTTACAATAATAGGGTCTGGAGGGGATCCCCATGCTCCCCACAAGTCCAAATCCAACTATCCAATAACCCGGGCTGTCCCATAACTCGTTGAGCTGACTCGGGAATGAGCCTGAGAATTTAGAGAGAAAACATTAAAGATATTAATTCAATGAAAATTTAAAAAATTTAACAACTTTACTTATAATTATTAAATTAGTTAACAATTAATTTATTTGTTTCACAAGAAACATCGAAAAATGGTTTTAGACTACTCTTATAGTTCCTTTGATTTATTTCTCATTTACTTTTAATTAATTTATAATTCTAAATTTTTCACATTAATCTTAATATATGTATACAAAATTACACTACATTTTCCAAAGTAGAAACCGATTCTCAATCCAAAAGATTTAAAGTGAGAAAAGAATAATTCAAACACAAAAACTATTTTATAATTATCTATTAAAATGAACATAAAAGTTAGAACTAGAATTATATAAGAATTAAATGAAAATGAACCAAATATATAATTGCAATTGTCCTACAAGGTCAATATAGAAAGTGTTGCTTACATCAACGCCTCTCAAATCTACAAGTAGGATTATCATGCAGACAGTTGTGCCATTGCTGCAACTAGAAGGAGAGGCGTGCAAGAGTAAAAAGTAAAAAAACCATTTTTGTTTTTTAAAATTTTAGCTGTTAAAATATTTCTGAAGCAATTTTAATACATTTGAGTTAAATTTCTCTCTTACCCAATAAAAAGTAAATCGTCTACATTTTAGAATATTCATAAAAATTTTCTGATCCAAACTAAAAAGATATAATTTTAATCTACCTTTTGTAAGACGCTTGTTTATATGAGCAAGGAATCAAAATGAATCAAATTTAACTATAAACAATAAACATAAAGTGAAATAGACCACTTTAAACAAAAAAAAAATGATTCATTCCCATGAAAAATAGGACACTGGGTCAAATTGTAGGTTACACAAATGTCATGATTACCTCAAGGAAAAAAGGACTTAAAGCGTCTGAGCTATTCACCTACAAAAAGAGAGAGAAAAAGAGATCACGGATACAGTGACGGATAAATAAATGGCTCAGAAGTAATATTTCAAACAATTCAAGGGCATTCTCACAAACGCTCTCTCTATAAATACAACATCTTTGCAATGCCATGTCTCCTGACTCACAAATCCATTACCAGACTAAAAAGCTTTCCATTTCAAAAAGCGGCAAAGAAGAAAGTCATGGGGAATTGCCTAGTTCTTGAAGAGAAAGTAGTAAAGGTTATGAGGACGGATGGGAAGATCCTCGAATACAAAGCACCCACCAATGTCCACCAAGTTCTCTCAGAATTCTCGGGCCATGCAATATCTGATTCATTCCCAGACTTCCGGCATCTTCAACCGGACACCAAACTGCTTGGAGGGAACTTATACTACCTTGTGCCTCTTCCACTGGCGCGCCAAGAACGTAAGAAAAAGAAAGTCAGGTTTTCAAATCCGGAGGTGGAAGAAAACGGGGGACAAGGAAGTGGGTTTGTGAGGATTAAGCTGGTGATCAGTAAGCAAGAACTGCAGGAGTTACTTCAAAAAGGAGGAGAAGAGTCAGTTCACGAGATTGTTTCGAAGATTCAGAGTAAACAGTTAAGAATAAAAGAGATCGACCATGAATCTGATGGTGGTGATACAAATTGTAGAGGATGGAAGCCTGTGTTGGAAAGTATACCTGAAGTAAACTAGTGACAAATAGCGTAAAGTCTATACCCTTCTCTCTTTACTATAAAGAAATGTACAAAAAAAAGAATTGAAAAAAGAAATACACACTTGGACTCGTTAACCTTCTGTAGTTTTAAAAAATATATAGACAGTGTCTCCATCAAAAGAATGGAACAAAACAATACAATTTAGCTGCTCTTCAGATATCACTAGTGCTCGCTATATATTCTCTTTTATCTAGTCTAACAAATAAAGCTGAGCAATCAAGAACCAGAAAAAACGAACTAAAGTCCGTTCTAAACCGTCTTGTTAATGTGTTTTTGCTTGCTTGAAATACATATTCCTCGCTGGTAAAAGCATAACATTATAAGACTGATACACCAGAACCAACCAAGAAAAGCATCAGATTAGTTCAGTTAGATCAGTATACAAGACATATATAAATGGAACTGAGAAATCAGGATTGCTAAGCAACCATTTTGTGCTGTCTGATGGCAAGGAGTATAATGGAGGTAACAATTATAGAGAATAATACAAAATATTCAGACATGTCAACTAAACAAGCGGAAGATGATAAGGTCGCTACATATGCAAGCCACTAGTGGCCAAGGAATCATCTGCCAAGTCACCCAAAAATTTGAAGAACAGAAAAAAGAAAAAAGTTAAGGATATGCATCGTTTATTAATTAATAGATTAATCAATTAACCTATTAAATCTTCTCTTAATTAGTCATAAAAAAAATTAATATGCACATATCATTGTCGTTTATAACCATAATTATTATAGTTTTATAGTGGTTCTCCTATTGCTTCTACCACAATGGTGGTGCTGGTAGCTGGTGCTATTGCCCATAATTAAAAAGAGCACTTGAGGTTTAAATTGATGAGACAACTCAAGACCCAGTAAGAACGCAAAGATAATAAATACGGCGGCGGAAGAAAAACTTTTACTTCTCTTTCGAATACATGAGTCATGATGATTCCCCTATAATAGCATTAGGGAATTTGGCAAATAGTATAATTTTTTCTCCTGTTGATTGTGGCTTTCCATTACCATTCAGGAAATGTAAGCTCTTCAACTTCTTTTCAGGGTATCGAGAGTCTTCCGAATCTTAGATCCAAAGGTTAGATTAAGATAAAAAAAGCCGAAAGACAACTAAGAAGATGCGCTGATAATGAAGAAATAGGAAAGGCTGCAGTAAAGTACTAGTCATTAAATAAGTATTTTGAGGGAAATTTCAACAAGAATAGTCGAAGCAATTAAGTAACCTACTGACCATGGGATTCAAATGAAGATCAAATTTCACTTACCCAATTTAATGATCCTGAACCTCAAGAGGCATGGTGCCTTAAATGAACTGTAGATGCGCCTTTGTTCCGGAAACAAAATTTACTTCTAACACTAGAAATTAGTACCATAACCTTTGTGAAAAATTAGGGGCTAAAAACATCAAAATTTTATTAAACACATCACGCTTAAAATCGCATCTCCAACAAAAGAGACTTGAAAGTGATGGCTTTCCAGCCGCATGGTCATTACCTAACAGTCATTCACTATATCAGACCATCTCAGAAGCATCAAGCACAGACGCAACTCTACAGTATACACCATTTTGATATGATAATGCACA
>NW_019014687.1:88482-127205 GCF_000150535.2 Carica papaya
TGCTAGTTTCCCTGGTTTATTTATTAGGATCTAGAGCTTTATCTCCCCTTGTTTAAGCCTGAAAACACTTACTTTGAACCTCTGCATTTCCTCTTAGGTTGGGTAAATAAAGTCTAAACTTTTTCATGTGTTTGATTTAGTTATGCAATCATGTGATGATGGGTCTCAATTTCTCTTTTCTTCTTTTGCACTTCCTGGAATTGTCATTTGCTATTCTAGGGCTGATGTTCTACATATCTCTGTGGGTGCATCTGGCTGTATATTCCTTTCTGTATACAAGGAAATACTTGAGGACAGCAAAATTAAAAGTAGTAGTTTTAAGGGATCTTCTTGCTTCATCGCTTGCAGAATGTTGCTATGAATGCGCGTGCATCTGCTTATGTGTTTACAAGGAGACCGTTGTGGGCAAAAGTTTTGAAATAGTATTCTGCAGGAATTTTTTTCTTGGTAATTGTGATTGTTTCAGTTGTCAATAAAATAGGACTGTGGCAGCTTTGAATGATATTTCTTGCTTTAGAGTTGTGATTGGCTGTATTTTTTGTTCTCGTCACTATCTTTTCACTATAATTACTTAACTTACTCGTGTATTTAATGCTTTTCATGTAAGAAGATAACTTATGTTATCACCAGTTTGATAATTTAATGACCCTCATTGCGATTATGTATATTTGCAGATCGGAAATTATATTGCTTCTAATGGTGGTGTTGTTACAGCGGAAGAACTTGCCCCTTATCTTGATGTTCAAACTACACAGGGATCTCTGGTAAGATTATATTTTATGTAGTCTAGCTTGTCAATTGAAATTACTTTCACTAGATTCATCTTATTTTTTGTTACAGAAAAACTGTTTGTTCCGCTATTGAGTTTGAAATGGTTTGTTGTCCTCAGAACTTCATAGATTGGTATGCTAATCCTATTGGTAGTGCCAAGATATTGATCAATGTCATCCTTTAATGAAGGCAAACTAACCTTAATTCAAGCTTAATCAATTCCAGTTACTAGCCCCAGATAAAAACCAAAAGTAAAAGAAATCTTTTTATTCTGAAAAAGTATTCATATGCATAGCTTCAAGGGGGTGGTATACATATACAAAAGGATATCTAGAAAACAAAAAGAAGACAACTGCTTTTGTTTTTATCTTATGTGGTTCTAATCTTAGTATCTTCATTGCTTTCTTCATTTATTTGTCACACTGCCTCACCCTATTTTTTTGTGGCTTGTGCTGTTTGACCATTTGTAACCCTTAACTTTTCAGACAGATGAATCATACATCTTACCTGTTCTTCTACGGTTTGACGGACAGCCAGAAATAGATGAAGAGGTAAATATATAGAACTTTTCTCTTTCTTTTGGCTGATTATTCTACGCATCTTTTTCTTGTCGCGACGGAAGTTTCATTATAGAGCTATAAGGGGTTCTAAATATTTTAAACTGTTATACATATCGAAACATATTTTTTAAGCCATGTATGTGGTATCTACAATTCTTTTGCCCCGAATTTCTATGAATTTTGGTATTCTCATTAAAAATCTCATTGATTGGTACGGGAAAGCACTTTTCATGCAGGGGAATATTTTGTACATATTTCCATCACTACAGCGCACAGCTTCATCTCAGAGAAGTGGAAGAAAGGAATATGTTGGTAGGAGATGGGCTGATTGGGTAGTAGGGGTTGAGAAGTTTTTCCAAGAGAAAAAATGGGAATTCAGGTTCATTATTTCTTCCATTTATTTGCTAGAATTTTTCTATGATCGAGTTCCATTGACAATTGGTATGTTCTTACCTTGCAGTAAAACTAGCATGAACGAGAGAGCCATGGTCGTTGGCTTGGGCGGGGTTAATCTCTTTGGGTTGTCATTCTTGGAGCCATGTTAAAGTAAGATTCCTGTAAATCAGGTTTTGCTATCTCTCTCTCTTTCTCGCTCTCTCTCTCTCTCTCTCTCTCTCTCTATATATCTACAGATATATAAATATGTTTATATCTAAGGCCTCCAGCTTCATGTTAATATGAAGGGATGTTGCTGTTGCACCAAGTGGATTTATTAAATTTGTTGCTGAAATATTTCCTCTGCTTCAGGTGTGTTTCATTTATCTCTCCCAGAATAATAAAATGTTTTTTTATGGTTTAATTGTTGGATAAGTTTAAAATGTTAAATTTATGGTTAAAAAATTTAATGACACAACTAAATACTTTTCAAGAGCTTTGGGAAATTAATTTCCAGCAAATTTATTGAGAGATTTGGCGAATAATGGCAATTCTTTGGATCTTCTAGACTATAAAATGAAGTCAATATATTAAAACAGGAAAGGTAGGCTGTTATCAGTTGTTAGTTTCTACTTTTGTTGTACAATCTTTCCTATAAGAGGAAGTTATCTAAGCTTTTCAATTTAATCCAAAGTTACTGAATTCAACATGGTATTGGAGCATCTATAGAAAAACAAAAGATCTCTTACCTTATGCCATCACAGGCGCACAGAAAAGGGAAAATGTCTGACATTAAGTTTGACTTTGCACTTTGTCATCCTCCATGATCAATGAATCCAATACCACATAGTTGGACTCCCACTCAGTCCAGATGATGACAAACAAAAGGTGAAGGAAACACCAAATCCAAGAACAGAAAATCCTAACCTATTGCCACAAGCATAAAACTCTCTCAAACAAGAACGGTTAGGATCTCTAAGCTATGGTTTAATAAAAAACCAAGGTAGTCCTACAACTTTGTCAATTTCAGTCCCTATTGGTCACTCTAAAGACAAACCATCACATCTTGATATTCTCATAGGTATTTTTTGAAATATAAAATGGGAAAAGTATATTGATATAGGCACCAAGGGAGTGCTACCCATGTATAAAATTTATAATTTAACCAAAGTATCACCAAGGTCTGTCAAATCTTCCATTGACCAAAGAGAATGACCTCGTAACAAAAAACCAAGGGTGTGGAACCATCTATTCTTAAAGATGTCAAAACCATTTATATCCTCAAGCCCCATAAGAGGCCTTTTATTCTTCTCATTCCACACCACCTCCAAAATAGTGAGCAGATCCACTTGTTTCCTTTGGCTGTTGATGCCCTTCCACGCCCAAATTTCGTCTCTCACCAAATTAGCCATCACCCAATTGATGCCTAACAGCCATAAACCATAGTGTAGAGCTTATAAACTGCAGGACACCAAAGCAAAATATGATTACAAGTTTCCTCTGTCCTATTATAAAGATAATGAGCATTGACAAGTATCTTACTCCTCAAATTGTCAATAGTCAGAAAACATTCTCTGCTATCTTCCCAAGCAAAAAACAAAACACAGGGAGGGACTCTGGCCTTCCACGTCTACCTAAATGGGAAAATAAGACTATCATCTTCATACTTAATTAACTGTTTGCTGAAGGATTAACTGTGAAACACCCATTTGATGTAGGACTAGACTGTTGAGTGTCAACGATTCCATCCAGCATAATAAGGGATAAAGTGCTCAATAACTCATATTCTCCGATCTCCCTGTCGTTAAGATTTCTCACACAAGCATTTGTCATTCCTTCTCACCACCATGACTTTAACTAAAGAGTCACAAATCTTGATGTCTTTCTGCTTGGGTATGGCATAAATCTAAGGAAATTGCACTCCAAGGGTACCACCTTCCAGTCACTGGTCCTCTCATAGTCTTGATTGAACTTGTGCCAATCATCCTATTGCAGAAGACCTATTCTACGTCAAGTTGTCTCGAAATCATAAAGCATTTACCTCTAGGATCTCTCACCTGTTTATTCCGAGACACATTAAAGAAATCCTTGATGGTCTGAATTGGAAATTAGCAGTTAAGGAGAGATGAGTTCTCTTAAAAAGAATGATTTACTGAGGAATAAGAAAACTATTGGATGTAAATGGGTATTCAGTGATAAGTGCAGGGTTAATGGTATCATGAAAGATACAAGGTGAAACTCGTAACCAGGCGATTCACATAGACCTATGAAATTGATTATCAGGGAATATTTGCTTTAATAGCAAAAATTGACTCAATCAGAGTCTTACTGTTCGTAGCTGTGACTTAAAAGTTGTTCTCACACAGTTGGATGTATAAAATATATTCTTGAATGGAGATCTGGAAGAAATATTTATGAGGCTACCACCAGGATTTGGAGGAAATCCCAGGAACAACAAAGTCTGCAGACTGAAAAAATCTCTATATGATCTCAAAACAGTCTCCTAGGGCCTGGTTCAAACACTTTGGAGGATTTTCAAACTTCACAGTTTTTCTTAGAATCGAGCAGATTATATTTTGTTGTGCAAACACTTAACTGGTGTAAAAGGTATTTATCCTAAATATGTGTGTGGACAATATAATCCTAAGAGGTGATGACTGCAGAGAACTTGAAAGTTTAAAGAAGAGGCTTGCTGATGCCTTTTTCTTTTTTTTTTTGTTAGAAAAGAAAAAAGAGAAATGTAAAACAATACTGGCCTGTTAGCCGGGCTCAGTAAGTGTTGCAATGGCCCAAGTGAAGATAGATGTGAAGATTTTCAGGGGTGTGTGTCAGCCTTGTGTATACCATGGGCAGCCTGCTGATGGCTTTGAGATCAAGGACTTGGGTCCTTTGACATATTTTTTTGGAATGTGGTTCTCTAGATCTTAGGAAGGTATATTTTTCAATCAACATAAATATATTCTTGATCTACTTGGTGAGGCAGGTCTTCTTGGTTGTCAAGCCATTGGAACTCCAATTGAGCCCCACATAAAAGTTCAATCTATCAAGGCCGAAGAAGGGCTGAACAGGACCAGAGTACTTTAAGACTGTGTAAGGATACTCAAGTACTTGAAAAGAACTCTTGGAAAAGGACTGATGTACCAGAAACATAGACATGTGCAAATTGAAGTATAAACTGATACAGATTAGGCTGGAGATACCACCATAGGAGATCAACCTCTTGTTACTGTACATCGTTGGAGGCAATTTAGTTACTTGGTGTGGTAAAAAACAAAATATTGTTGCTACGAGCAGTGCAGAGGCCGAGTTCAGGGCCGTAGCTCGTACAGTTTGTGAAATATTGTGGATTAAGAAACTGATGGAAGGATTGAAAGTTGCAAGTTCATCGCCCATGAAGGTCTATTATGACAATAAAACAGCAACCTTTATTGCTTATGTTCCAGTTCTACATGACAGAATCAAATGTCTATAAATGAATAAACACTTTATAAAAATTGAGAATAGACTAATTTGAACAAGTGTAAAGAAATATTCAAGGATGATTTTATTTATCACACGGATGTTATTATTTTTTATGATACTTCTTTTCTGTCCCCCCAAAAAAAACGTTGCTGAAGAATTTTGAGCTTATGTTTTAGCAAGAGTACTGCATCAATGATTTTAGTTCTTAATTTTTGAAAATTCTTTTGGGTGAAACTTCCATTAACTTGAGAAAATTAATTTTTTTGGATAAAAATTTCTGATATCAGGAAGGAGAATTCATGCTTCCAGAAAAATTTAGGATTCATGTTACATTTTCAGTTAGTTATATAAACATCTTTGCAGATCTATGCTGGTTCGTTCTTTGCAATTCCATTGATTCGTTGGTTCATTAACCGGAAGAGAAATGCTGATATAGAGAAGAGAAATCAAGCAAGGGAACAGTTTGCTCGAGCGCTTGAATTGCCAGATCTTTCCTTAAGGCGTAAGGTAGGCATATATACGTTTATATCTGGGCATCTAAAGTGGTTGATAGTTGACTCTAGTGTTACCTTGGCCTTTTTCTGGAAAAAAAAAAATGGTAACATGCTTAGCCTGTTTTTAAAACTACACACTTACTTTTCTAGGTTGCCAGAAGTAGACTCTTTTCAGTTGCTAATGGTAGGCGAGTATGGTTAGACTTAGGTGACGTCGCATTTTCCTGTAAAATATACCACTCAGTTTTTTCTGGGCCTTCAACTTGACAAAGTTCCAATCTCATTACACTCTGCTGAATTGGCTATATGAATTCTATTGTGTCACATTTACTTGTGATAAATAAATTCTTCCACATGTTTTTTAACTATGTTCTTTTCAGATCTATTTGTTGTCATTTTATTTCTCCCAAAGGACTTGCTTGATTCTCAAACTAACATTTTTCTTTCAACCAAGAAATTAAGTCAAAAGTTATTGAACGCTGTGCATCCTGGACAAAAATTTGAAACAAAAAAGGATCATAAAAAGGTGCATCCTAGCAAGCAAGCAAAATTGAGGGTTTATATGTGATATGGTCATGGTCCTTACCTGCTTGTTATATGAAAACATTTTCTAATTTTCATTTCTTATTTGAAAACGATTTTTATTATTTTCTGATGTCATCTTTTACTTTCATTTTCTAAATATTATTTTCAACTAACACATATCATCTTATGCATAAACATATATGGTCATGGAAGAAATAAAAACTACATGATTTTCATGTGCTAAATAGTGCCTATAAAACCAAGTGCCTAAAATCTTTCATTAGCAGATTTTCCTAACACTTGTTCTGATCTTTTTTATTGCTAAATTAGATTGTACATTTGAGTAGTCATTAACCCATATCCTTTAATTACAAAAAATACCATCCCCTTACTTGAGACAGGATTTTCTGAATGATGAGAGGATAAAGATTTTGTATGCCTTTGTTTTGGTCCTCGAATTGATTGTTCAAAGGAGGGCATATAACAGTTGTTTGTGGTTAATGAGTCTCTAAATTAGCAAACTCTTCCGTTACTTGAGACAGGATCTTCTGAATGATGAGCACATCAAGAAGGTTCCACTGTTTTGCTGTGCCTTTGTTTTGGTCCTGGTTCACAGGAGGGCTTATAGCAATTGTGGGTGGATAATCTCTAATCTACATTAGCAGTATATAACTCTCCTGATAGGTCTATGTATGAAGTGCACTGCTTCTGGTTATTGTATCATAATTCTAAATTAGTAGTATATCATTGAGGCCTACCAGCTATGCTCACAGGGTATATAATAGATAGCGTAAAGAAAAAATGGGTACTTCTTTACACCCGTTCGTCCTCTCAAAGGAATCTTTATCAAATTGTACTAGAAC
This sequence comes from Carica papaya, assembly GCF_000150535.2. The sequence goes on from NW_019014687.1 coordinate 95,533, forward strand.
AGATTTAACCTTAAAGAATGACCTTGTCCTTTTTAATCTATCCATGGTAAGGTACTTATTGCTTTATTGTTTATTCTCTTTAGCTTCTTTGTGCTCGGGATATGGCCCAAAGAACTGTCATAGGACAGGATCGGATTGTCTATAGTACTGAAAAGGACTTGGTTGAGCAAGATTATGAGGCCAGAGACTGGGACAGGAAATTCCGGGAGATTGAGAAGTCAGATTAAGAAGCTGCAGCTACTTGGTAAGAAACCTTAATCTGTTTTACCAGCTGTGACAACTCTGCATCCTGCATAACCTGTTTACTGACCGCAATCTTCTTTTGGAGAAGATGATAAATACTCTTTTAACTGCCAATATTAAGCCAAGATCTACTTACTCAATTGGTACCTGCTCTCTTTACGTGCCTTGAAGTCCAGGATACAACATGGTAAAGTTATGATTTCAGGGCCAGCAAAAACTAGCAAGATTAATGCTTTATTGATGTTTATTAAAAGCCAGACTTAATTCTATTGCTATTTTGATTTTATAAGCTAACTTTTGTTAGGGAATCTCCTTGGTGACAAGAAGGTACTTGTTTACGCAAATGATTTTTGAATCTCTAGGTCTCCTAGTAGTTGTTTGTGAACCATGTGTTTAAGCTATGCGCATCATAAGTCTTGAAGTTGCTTTTTATGTTAGGAAGTCATAGAACCTATGTTATGTTTGGTTCAGTTTAGAGTTCTAATTTTCATATTGGTTTTAATAGGCATGTTAGAATATATTTTTTGTATTTAACTTATCATCACCATCTTGCTTTGAATTCTTTGAAGATGAGAATTCAGTTCTTATCTTTCATGGTTAGAATTGACTTCTAACCATCAAGGAATTCAAGGTTTGGGATAACTTGAATACAAAAGTTATGTTTTAGTTATGCACATTGAAACGAATATGAAAATTAGAACTAAGAATTAAATAAGAATTGAACCAAACACAACATTACTGGAATATCTTTTGATTGGAATGATGGTACTGTTATCACTTTCCAGAACTACAGAGTCTATGCATTCTACAATTTCAGATACTAACCAAACTTACCAAGTCGTCTATGTATGCTTCAGTTTCAGGGACATGAACGCGCAAAATTGCCCTCTGAGTGCATCAGGGCATCACTACAGGCTACTTTAGGCAAAGGTCTCTTAACCAGCTCACCTCGGAGTTTTTTGAGGTAGTGTTGGTTAAAGCCAGCATTCATTCGGTAAGGACTTGCAGCATTCATTCAAAGGTCTGAGGATAAATCTCAAATTGCCTTCTTTTGCCTCCCAGGGAATCCAAGCACGGTATGTCCCATGTCTCCATCCACCATAATTTATCTTTCTTTTGTAATATCTTTTAGGACTCTGGGATGGGTACAAGTTTTAACCATGCGCCAAAACTGCATTGTGAAAGGAGATCGAAAGAACAGACTGTTGTATGCCTAACAAATTGCATTATAGTTCAAACATATACTAACCATTGTACAAGTTAAGAGTTATCATACTAAATGCCGATTCATAGTTCTCCATTTTCCTTCACTAAATTAGATACGAAATTATATCTTTTTTGGAATAAAATATAAGATCGATAACTGAAACGGGAAAGACAAGTCATCGTTAATTTGAAAACTGTAAGGGACATGAGCGAGCAAATTGAACTATTTTCATTTGTTAATTGATACTGGCTTTTAAGTGACGTGATTAATCTCCACCAAAAGGGTACATGGGGTATGTGTGTGTATATTCATGTGAACTGGGAAAAGGATATCATATTTATATCATCTTCCTTTATTTTGTCACTTTGAATGGGTTTTTGATTTATTGAATCAAATAGTTCTACGTATTTTTAAGTTTTGTCAAATTGGAGAATTTTTTTTTTTTTTTTATAAATATTGTATTTACTAGTTTTTTCATGACAAAATTAATATTTTTTTGTCATACCCTTCTTCAAATAACAATTGGGTCTTTTTCTTTCTTAGTAATATGTTAAATGATTAAAAAATTTATTAAATGATTAAAATAATTATCTTAATTATTTTTATAACCTTTCAAGTTTTTTGTAATATGATGTGAAAAATACAAATTTTCCCATAAAAAAGAAAGAACTGTTTTAACTCTAATTTTATATAAATTAAGATGGTTTTATTTTATCTGATTAAATTGTCAAGGATCAATTTAATCAAATATATGAGAGTGTTTTATATATATATATATATAATATGAAAGGCGATGGAAAAAAGACAAAGTCTTTGTCAATTGTAAAATATTCCGCACACAACTAAACCATTCAAAATTTCTTTCAGTTCCTTCTCAGCTGCCTAATAAATTTTTTCCAAAAGAATAATAAAATACAATTTCACTGCTTATAATTTAACCTGTTACCGTTTCAAATCTTGTAATGTTTCGTAATTTATTAGTATGTGAATTAATTTTTTATATTTTACATGAAAACTTGTTCTACGCGTACAAACGTAGAAACTAAACAAACAAAAATCAAAATTAAGACAATAATCTAAAATTATAATACCATAACATAAAATTAATAATTTTATATATTATACAAAAAAAAAAAAAAACCACAATGTACCTAACTATCACAAGAAAATATAAAATTTGAACTGCAATAAAACCAAACTCCAATGAATCAAACTCTAATTTGTCCAAGAAAAAGAATCAATCATGCTGGATTTTTGAAAACTCAGAAGCCAGAAATTGCATACATTAGTACATCACTTTGTATTAATGACAGTGACGACCAGAATTAGCTTTTAACATCCGGTACTCCGGGCATGATTTTGCTGATGGTGCCGGCTAAAATTTACTGCTGAAGCAGAGCCCTCGGACCCAAGCCCTGAAATGCAACTGAATTTGCATTTTCTTGGACTGTTTGTGAATTGGGCATGCCTATCTCCATGTATTTGTTATGAGAACATCGTATATTCGTAAACTCAGCCTTGTATTTACAAGGAACAAAAAAAGCTGATTCACAAATTAGCGAGCAAATTCATGATAAAATATGGATTTTCAAATGAATTCTCCAGTTCTTTTGTGGATTTCATCTGTTCCACAAACATAATATAAATATCAGCTGCACTTGGCGAATTGCAGTTAAGTCCCTGAAATATATTGAATATTTGAAGAGATTTGTAACCATCTTCAAGCAAGTTGGGAGACGAGTAAACCTGCATATTAAAAGAACATAATTTGTGTCATGTTTAACACACACCTTCGCTTAGAAAAAATAAAGTGATTCTCAACAGTGATTTAACAGGAAAGAAGATAAAGAATACATTCCTAAAGTGCATTAGAAATTGTACAGAATATTTAATGCACTAATAGAAAGGAGAAGCACTTCCTCCAAGAATAGACGTGGTTTTTTATATAGTCAACTCCAGGATTGTGTTTGATGCATTACATGATCTAGATCACGCAGTAAGCTTATTTTTCCATAGTTTAGTTGTGTACTGATTGAGAAAACCTCAGGGCCTGCAAGCTGCTAGTCAACAGCATTTCCGATAATTCAAGGAGATGGAACTTACCATACACAATCTTAAGTTTCAAAGTCAAAAAATTTTTCGAAGGAACATTTTCTATCAACAAAGGAAAAATGAATGCCCACTCTCTCCTTACTAATAGCAATCTGACAATTAGATGTTTTATATTCTGGATATTGCACCTTGGCAACAGATACAAAATACTCAACATTTACTAGAAACTTTTTAGGCCATAATCATATTTAACATAAAGTGGACTAAATGGTCAGACCATCAAACATCTGAAAAGCATTTGCTGGGTGCAACAAGCTTTTAATATGTATAAATAAAAATTCTTTTCCCCTTTTCTTGTAAGTTAAAAAATCCTCAAAGAACATCATTGCAAAGCATGCACCAACGATAACAAGACTGAGAAGACTTGGATAAGCTCAAGACTCCATCTATTCCTATGTTAGTGAAGCAGTATAAAAAAATGATCAAGTTGGTTGGCATTAGAAATTTCAGAGGAACTGCATCATACATCAGGTCCCTTTTTAATAGTCAGGCAAATAAGAATATCTATCACATCTTAGATAGACTACTACAAGCAGAGAAAAAGATTTAAAAGGAGATAGTATATCAGAATCATGCACTTACCTAAAGGGCGAGTGTTCATGAAATTGTTAACATGCATGCGCTTACCTAAAAGAATGAGTGCTAATATTATTGTTAATATCATTTGCAAGAAGTGCTGATTGTGAAGATGGCATTGAGATCTAGCATATCTTGTCCCACATGTCCCAAGCCACCAAAAGAAGGATCTTATATCCATAAAAAATCTGGAGTATAACCCTTGGATGTTCCTTCCATATGATAAACTTGTTCCAAAATGGCAGTCCTGGCCAAAAAAAAAACGGAATGAAGTGTCAGTGGTGTCTCTTGAGAGAAAAATAAAGGATAAACATTAAAAGGGCACCTACGGGCTGCTGCCCATCTACAAAAGTAGACATCTCTCTCAAAGAGAGAAGAGATGAAAAAGAGTTCCAGTATCCACCTCATGAAGGATGGGACAAAAAACACAGGGTCCTCATCCAGTGGTCCATAATGGAAATAAAGGAAGAGGTGGTATTTTCGAAAGCTCTAGAATTCTTTTCATTCAAACAGCATTAAAACTAAACTCCAACAAGTGCAACAATCTTTTCTTGAAAATAACAAATGCAACAATCTTTCTGTTCTGATAAATCAATAACAATGTACAAGTGCAATGATATTCATGTTTCAAGAGATTCAATGATGAAGCATTTATTAAGTTATTCAACATATTTTTACCAGCATGGAGATTACAGATTTTTTATTATGTTCACATGCATTATTGGAGTTATATCTAGTATGCCGATTATTAATTCTAACACCATAGCAGATCCTTACAGACTGCCCTTGTTGCTATTTCTCAGAGTAACTAAATAAAAGAAATTTATGCACTTCAGCTAGGGGAAAAACAAGATGACATATTTTGAGCTTAGCAATAATATACATGCTTTGATTGGTATGTTCCTTTGTTACAGATCTGGTTATATGCCTAGATATGCAAAATCAGAGAAGAGATTTGCAGAATTTCTCTGACTTCCTTGTGGTAGTAACCTATATTGTTAAGGAAAGTTTAGGCTTTTTTAGAGAGAACCTAACAATCTCTTGACAAGGAAGTACTCAAGCTTGATCTGAAAATACATCCGTTTTTTAGTCCCTCAAGATAGTTAACTTCTTAAGACAAATTCAATTACTCCAATTTCCTAGGAACTGCTTTGTTGACTTAGTTCTTATAATCAACTTAAATAATAAAAAATAAATATAAAAACATGCATAATAATATCTTAGAAGATTAATACTAAACTGTCTTATCCTTCCCATGAGCTAAACCTTTATAAACTTTTCCACTGTATGGTACCATTCTAGTTACCACTTCTAATTCTGTTAAAGGTTGTTTCACAAGATCTGATAAAACCAAATACTATAGACATCTCATTGTTTTAAATTTTTTATTGAGAAGAAAAAAACACTCGTCAAAAAAGACATTGAGGGGGACGCGACCCTGAAAAATAGACATCTAAAATCTACAATATCCATCCACTCACGAATTGTTTTAAACTTGAACCATTAGAACCAAGGAAATGTTTGATCCCTCATCATCCAAACAATAAACATGTCTTTTGGGCCTTATTAAAAGAAGCAAAGATTGAAGCATCAGCACAGCAATCAGACAGCAGTACCTTCAAGGCATGAGAAACGCCCGTAGATTCCGGAGAATGTTTTTGTTCTTCTCCATCTTTCATCTGCTTTGTATAATTTCTAGGCACACCACCATACACATTTCTTGGAAACAAGAAACGAACGATATTCATTCTACCAAACAATCCCTTCAACTTATTCCTGTGGAAGGAACTTTCGGGTTTGACTATGTTAGCTTCCAGATCCCATTTTTCATCTTCAATTTGCGCTCTGCAGGATGTTTCTAGACATGAATCTGGCACATCTAAACACAATTTCGTGGAATGATGAGAACCGACCATCCTTAAGTCATTTACCTTCAAAGAATCATAATAATCATCAGCATGCACAGGACCGCCATTTATATTCAAATTCTGAACTTCTCTGATTTCATGCTGAACAATCTCAGCATCTTTTGAAGTCGAAGTTGTGGTTGGATCAAGAAATCTTCTCAAGATACTACTATCTTCCATCTCATGATGATTGATTTGTTCCATGGGATTTCCTCCTGAAAGAAATACTGCCAATCCATCTCTGTCCTGTTCATTTAAGTTGACCCATTCAAGGCTGTTCATTGAATTTCTGGTTGATGGATCTTCAATGCTTTTCCTCACATGATTTATTTGTTCCCTAATGGCTCTAATGAACTGTCTATGCCTAGAAATCACATCCTCCTTCATCTGATACTTGTCCATTGTAGCTGACAAGCAAACAGCCCTTTCGAAATCTTCCAACTGAGCGGAGAAATGTCAAACTAATCAAAGAATCCAAAAGAATATTTATTTTAAAAAATGCTAAATCTGTAATACCTGCCATTTTGCAGTCTCAAGAATAGTAGCAAGATCACGCCTATGATACTCTATTGATGTCAGCAGCCTTGGATCAGCATGGTCATCATGGACAAGGCTTTGCTCATGTAATAGAAGACGAAATATTGATTCCATCCTAACAGAAAACAAAAATCGAAAAACCCAAGTAGGTAAGAGAATGCACCATTTTCAAATTATTCAAGGTAAATAACTCAGGCAGAAATTTATCCAAAGACTCCAGTTGCCAACTAGAAAAATGTAATTTAACAATGTGCTTTATGCAAAAGGTGACACCTGCATTAACTGTTAAAGTAATCCAACTATAAACCAAAGACAAAGAGACTTGCAAACTTTCCTTTGGTTGTTTTTCCTTCTTTCCTAAACATTTTTGAGTTCGTTTTCAAAAAAAAAAAGTGTTTACTAAAAAAAAAAGTGTTTACAAGTTTTTGAAAAAATATGCTCATAATATAAGAAAAGAAATATAATAAATCATGCTTTCGAACCACCTGCAATTTGAAATTCAGAACTCATGCCACAAAGTTAAGTGGCGATAAGTCATCCGCTTCACAATCAGCATTCAGATTAGAAAACCTTAACCAAATTAACAAACGAAACTTCATATTTTATCTCAATAGCACAGCTTCACTTTCTAACAAAGCTAAGCACCCTCTCTAGAATTAGAAACCAATGGAACTTAACTGCAAGCATCGTTAAAATGAAAAGTTTGCATGCGTGCTAAGTGTCTTTATTAAAAGCAAACTAGGCAAAATAATCAGACCTCGTTAACTTTTCAAAAAAGTAGTCAAACGTCACAGTTAAGACAAATGAAAAAAACATCCTATCCAATTTGAAAGCATAAAAAAGTGGTTCCAATAAACTATGAAAATGAAGTGGCTTCGTTAAGAAGTAGAATACTGACCGGTCCGCGGAGTCTTGAACAACTTCAGCTGCTGTAAACAGCGGATCGGATTCCCATTGATGCAAGCTCGACCCCATTTTACCACCAGATACTCCTTAACTATTGCAACATATGCAATAAATGAAAAAAAGCGATTAAATGAAACCTTTAATGCATGGGAAAATTCAATAAAAGATGACGGGCGTCGTTGAGGAAATCAATGAAAGCTAAAGCAAAGTTTACCCTGACATGCTTATTAATATTTGAGGTGGCAGAAATCGGGAGTTAAAAGGATTCTTCCTTTTCTCTTCAATGGAAAAATGAAATTTTCTCTTTAGGGTTTTGGGTTGAAGAGGAACAAGAAATTGGGACATAGTGGGTTCAAGCAGGAAGATTGAGGATGAGGGCTTTTTTGTCATTCGAAAGAGAAGCACCATCCGCCCACGAAAGTGGGAGATGCACGGGGTCTGGTAGTGCTCTGGTATGAAGACAACTAATTGTTCGTTAAGTTCAGACCAATCAACGCTTGCCACGTCAGAAACTAATTTTCCTTTCCAAACGCCATTTTTTTTTAAAAAAAAGAATGTACAATGCCAAATTTATTAGGTGTTTCTTCATTGGTTAATTTTAAATAAATACATATTTTTAAGAATATATATATATATATAGTTTACACCAATTAAATTACTTAATTTTTCTATTTAACATCCATGTTAATTTGAATAATAATTTTTTTTTTTTTGCACATTTAACATTTTTCTTATAGATTTTAATCATTTTTTATTATTTAATTAAAGAACGCTTGTTCATAGTCAAATAAAAATTACAATGACCATGAAGAGTTTCTGTAGAAATAATAATAAAGTTTCTGGAGTTGCAAGAATTCTCACATTACAATTGAATAATTTACAAATATTATCCTTCGAGTTTTACATTACTCAGATTATAAATGTTACCATATATTACTAAAGATTCAGTGTTAAAAATTATAATTATACGTAATAGTAAAGGAAATCAAATTACTATCGATGAAGTCAATGAAGTCTCCAAAATTGATCTCGTAAATTACATAAAAACCTCTATACATAAAGCACAACCATTTAGGATTCCAAACAATGATGCCTAATGAACATAAAAGGGATGGTAGAATGTTAAAAATCATGTTTGTTTCTCTCTTCATAATAACAAAAGAGAAATGAGAAAGAACTGTTTCCTCTTAAGCGTAATTGCTAAAGGACCATTCCAAGGCCTTAACTCCCTCCAGACCGAAATGGAAACCACCCGGCAAAGGCTTATCAAACTTAGAATAGAATCCCATAGTCTTCTAGATTCCGGGAACATTTTACAACACACGAGTACTCTATCGATCATATTTTACTAATAACTCTTTGTGGTCTATCATGAGATCACCTTAAAAATTTTCCCCACAAGATTTTCTGAGGTTGAAATGAACTTTTGTCATACCATAAGTTAGATTTCCGGCGGGGAGCTTTTTAAAACAATTTGAAGTGATATGAAACTCTTGTTTCTCTCTAAAAGATACATAAGATTTATAAGATAACAACTATAGAAGGAGAAATGCCCCAGTATCCAGTAAATGGATTTGAGATGTGAAAGAAAAATATCTAAAGAAATCAACCTGTGTAATTCACGGATGAACCAAGCAATGGCGATCTACGAACAAACTTGAATCAAACCCAAGAGAAAGACACAAGTTTCATAAGTGGCCATGCCCAAATACTTAAATTATTGCCAACAACAAATTGAGATGAATTGCTTAGCTCAGATGCTAAGTACTTTCTTTGCCTTTCAAGCTGTCGAAGTTCTAATTCTGGCCAGCACAATTTTCTCAAATTAGCAGTTTTATACTATTTAAAATTATGATTATCAAAAGAAAATATGAAAGTGACACAAGTTGATTATAGTCCTATCACAAGGTTGTCATTCAAAATGCAAGACTCAAGATTTTCTCCACTCTCTTTAGATTTACACTTCAGGGACTCGATCACATCAATCAGACATGCATTAGTACAAAATGTGGGTAAGTGAAGGAAGTTAACAAATACTTCAAGAAATTCTCATGTCATACTCCATAACCTAAATAGGGAAGTTAACAGAAAGATCAAGAACATTTTAAATAAAAAAACGCTGCTGATGAATTGGAGATCATTTGTCTTTAGATTATAAAGATGGTAATTTTGGAAATGTCAAAAACAATAAAAATGCTAAAACTCCAATTCTGAATCATCATCAGCAGCAGCAGCCATTAATCACATCAATTTTTACTGCAATTCTTTATTTTTCCTCTCAAGTGAAATACTTACCCATCTGGATTCCCTTATGCTCCAACCCACATTTTTCATAGAAGGCTTTATTTTCAACACTGCAATCAAGAATTACCTTGTAACACCCCATGGAACGAGCATGGTCAACCAGAAACTCAACTATCCTTTTCCCCAATTGCTTCCCCCGAGCATTTGTGTCCACAACAACATCCTCAATGTGCCCAACTTTGCCACAGTTCCTCAAGAACTTCTTCTCAATAAACACACTTCCCGTTGCTACAATCTTCCCCAAGTTGTGATCTTCAATCACACAAATCAGATGATCATCATTCAAAGCACTGATCTCTCGAAAACGCTCCTCGAATTCCTTGTCAGAGACAGAATTGCAAATGCTTAGTTGGGCCAGTAGCTCTATGAAGCCCTTGGCCTTGTCTGAAATCTCCAGCTTTCGAATTTGGAAATCCTGCTCTATTTTTGCCGACTTATGGCTCTGCATTGCTTTAAACAAGATATTTCACCTCTATGCCTGAAAAATGGAACCATCAGTTGGGATCAACAAGATGAATTTTACTCCACATATCCATTTAATTCATAACATTACAGTGTAAACATGTTTCATGTCTGTGTAGCTTTTTCCAAACTTCCCAATCCATCAAATTCACATAATATTAAAATTTTGCTATTTCCCTTCCAACTCTTCTAAATCACAGAGAAAATAAGCAGAAAACAAAAATAAACATGGTTTTCTTTTGGCTTCACCCATAAATTTGCCTGCTTGAGTTTCATCACCACTGTGATATCAGAATGCTCGAGGGAAAAAAAAAACTACTGAGATTTAAGCGAATAATAAATAAAATGCAGGTCTGAACAAAGATATGCAGGAAAATAACAATACGATGTTCATTAAGGCATTTCATCAAGCACCGGCTGCTCGAGCTTTCTGCTACTACAAAGTTATAGAAATAAAATGTAGTAAAGCAGAAACAAGGAAAGAGCAGGTAAATGAAGGGAAGAGCATATCAAGGTTAAATCCAGAAGCAATTATCTGAAATAGAAAGGAAAGATTCGATTCTACCAAAATGAAGGTTACAGATAGAGCCGAAGGTTCCCGACGATGAGCTCTGTGATTGAATGCTTCTCCCGTTCTTCTCTACTTTTCTTCCCACCAAGACGATCCTCTCTCACACCTTAATCCAAATTTTCTTTCCTAATTTCGGGCAAAGGAAGTAGCTCAGAGTGTGGTTTAACTTATAACCCAAAATTTTCTGGAATCTAATAATAAATTCACCATTAAAATAATTTTGTTTGTTAAATTATTTATGGAAATTTTAAAAACATGTTAGTTAAAGAAATAAGAAAAAAATTATCCAAAATAAATAATTTGAATAAAAAAATTAACCTATTAAACTCTCTTAACAAATTTAGTTAATTTTTTTTATTTTTCTTTAAGAGTTGTTTTCTTTTTTTTTTTTCCACAGAAATTTGTCATGCATTTAAAAAATAATTTAATGATAAATTTAATCACGAATTTAGTTAATTAGGTTCAATTATAATTATAAAGTTTGTTCAAAGTGTACTATAAATTTTTTAATTAAATAAAATCAGTTATAATTAAGCTATATTATATTCAAAACTCCCTGTTAATTTAACACCTATATAATGTCTGCAAATGATATTTAAAAAAGAGTTACTGAATTTATTTAAAAAATTATATTTACTCGTTTTTTAATATAAGAATTATGATGTCATAAATATTTAGAGAATAAATTAGTAATATCGCAATTTTAATCAAGGGCGGCCCAAAAAATTAGAGAGGCACGTCACCGGGATCCGGAGTGTGGTGTTCGGTCTATGGACACAACCCCCATTTCTCCTTCCAGGTTTCTGAGAGAAAATTCAAACACGTATCACAGGGAAACGCAGCTGAAGAAGAAGAAGAACCTAGCCAGGACCAGAGGAATCTAATTAATTAGACATGAGAGGGTAAAACGAGATAAAAAGGTGAAGTTGGACATGTCGTCAAGGTCGCTGATTCACCGCATAACTCCATTTTTTGCTGCTCGATTACGAGAGAACCAGAGAATCCTTAGCTTCTCTTCTGCTTCTGCTCTTAACGAAGTTGCTTCTTCTTCTTCTTTGTCTTCTTCTTCTCAGTCGGCATCTCCTTCTTCTGATGATGTGCACATGACCGAAAATTGTATCACAGTATGCTCTCTATCTTTCTTGAGAAGATTCGCTATGCCTCTTTATTTGATGAATTATTTTTCTCTAAATTTGTACTGTTTTATGGATTTTGATTCCTTGATTTTATCGGCTTTGCGGGATTCAGTATTGTATTCGATGTTTCGGCTCTCTAATCCGTTCAGTTTGTGAGAAATCCTGCGAAAGGAAATTACTGTTTCAGTTTGTTCCCTTATTTCATAAACGGGAATCAGTAATCTGCTGCTGATTGAAATTTATTTATCTGGAAACAATTACAATATAGAAGCATCTGCTTTGTTTCCATCTTTTCCTCGTTCTTTCGGGGTTTCGTAGCAATTCGGGGTTTCCTCCAAATATTCTTCATAAACATTTGTGCAGAAATGCTTTTTAGTGTGCTGTTTGTTTTATAAGGTCTTGATTTCAAATAATTGGCATATTTCTAACTTTGTCGCATCGAGTTTATTCTTCTGTTATCCCTCCTATTTTCCTTGGAGGATCGGTATTTGGAGGTTGCTTTTTGTTGTTGGAAAAGGTTAATATTTTCTTATATAGTGGTGTAACTTGTAATTAAAAAGTGAATTTATATTGTTCAACTGCTGGAATTTCTATTCTTGTATTTTGGGGGGAGTATTTTGTTGATTCTCTGACTATCGCCTGATTTTGCAAAAACGTAAATTGTGGTAGTATCACGATTATATATGCCTTAACCTTTGCAAAATTCCTTACAGAGAATGAAGGAATTGCAAGCCAGTGAAGCATCAGAAGAGGAGAAAATGCTCCGTTTGGGTGTAGAAACTGGTGGATGCTCTGGGTTCCAATATGTTTTCAATCTAGATGATAAAACCAACTCAGATGACAGGTTTTTTCTTCCTATCTTATTCCATTTCATTGTAGAAGTGATTTTCAATTCCTTTTGAACACCCATTTTCGTTCTACAATTCTCACAATAAGCTGTTGCAGGATTTTTGAGAAGGATGGAGTTAAATTGGTGGTAGATAATGTGTCATACGATTTTGTAAAAGGGGCAACTATTGATTATGTTGAGGAGCTGATTCGTTCTGCATTTGTGGTAAAGTTATTTTCATCTCTTTTTTTCCATTTAAAAGTTACATCTTTTGAATCTTTTGACATTATATGATGCAATAATCTAGCAATTGCTATAGAATCATTTATATTTCCATGTCATTGGATGATTGTTAGTTGTTGATTATATTACCTTGAAAAATACATCAAATAGCCTTTATGCATGAAGGATTCTGATCTCTTCTAATCTTATTTACAGAGTTTTAGGATTATTTTAAAAAAATGTGCTCAAAATACTAGAGTGCTTTTAAAAGCACTTACGAGTTTTGATAAAGTGTTAATTGCAAAAAAAAAAAAATTAAAAATTAAGAAGAATATATATTTATTTAAATATTTTATGATTTGTATTATTTTATATATTTTTAACTTTAAGTGGATGGGAAGAGGACATTTAATAAATTTATTGGATAAAATAAAATAAGAACCTAAAAACTTAGGAATTTGATGCTTATCTTTTGCCTTTTTAAAGTCACTTTTAGAAACTAATAAGCACCATTTACCAAATGGAGAGATTGAAACATATTGCTAGAAGCTGCTTATAAGCCAAACACTCTTATTTATGGAGATATGTTAACTTCTAGCAAATTAATCTAGTTCAATTCAGGTGAGTGTTTATTTAAGCAAAATTGTATGAGTTTCTGTAAACTCTTTAAAGATCTAGCCTTATACTTTACCCTTATCCCTCAATGCTGCACATTCTCATATTAAATCTAGAAGTAGGTCGTCATGATATGCGAAACCTAGGCAATACCTTTGCATGGACGAAATGTTCCTGTCTCCCTATTTCATTCTAGTCTAGATTAAGGAGGTGCCTAGAGAGAGATAGGAAAGGAGAGGGATTGGCGAGAAGTTATGTTCAACATGCTCTGTGGGTATAAAAGAGTTGTGGACAAGTGATTTGACAGGACTGGCTGCTGTAAAATCAGTGCTTTCATAGACTTCATAACTAGCATTTAGAACTCAGTTTGCTCATATTGATATATGCTCATTATAATGTGATTGCCCATCACTGAAAAGCCCGATACATTGTGCAAAGCAGTTCTATGTTTAGTTTGGGCATTAATCTGATATGGCTAAAGTCAGCTACTCGATTCTTTCATCCAATCTGGTGAATCTCAAATCATATTTTCTGTATGATTTTGTTTATAGATTCTGCTATCCGTGGTATATTGCAATAGTATTATATGCTAATTGCTATAGTCTAAGTTGCATGTTATCTCCCAAAGTTTCATACTTTTTGTATCTCACTCCCATCATTCTATGGTACGGACTTCTTGTAAGCATCTTTAAGAACTATAATGTATGTGAAGCTTTATCCTTGAATGCTGAATGCACGATTACTTTTCGACAACTGCTAGTATATCAAAAGGGTTCCAACAGTGGGCTGCAGCTTTTAGGCACTTAATAGAAGTGTATTAAAAACATTCATTCATGTCTAACCCGATATAGTACTTTGTGGGAGAAACTAGAAAGGGTTTTGTTGATCTGAAACCATATTCCCATCTAATTGGAAGTGTGGTTGCTAAGCACAAAACCACATGTTGAAATGGGGATAGGCAGAATCTTTTGGCAACAATGAACTAGTTTATGACATTTTCGATTTTAATATCGCTGACTCATTGGGTTCATCACCCACATTTTTCACTGTATTTGTGTTGAGGAGCATATGGTATCATACCATAGTAAAGGGATATTTTGATAGTGCACTAGCAGTGTAGATCTGTTTGTATTTCTTCTTCCGATGCCTGCAACTTCTGAATTCCAATCGTCTTTTGCAGGTGACTACAAATCCAAGTGCAGTGGGTGGATGTAGTTGTAAAAGTTCCTTCATGGTGAAACAATAGTTTGTGCACGCAAACGTTCTTGGTTCAACATTACTTCCCACATAATTTAGTCAATTTTTCTACATTATTAACACCAATGTTTTAAACACTATAATTATATCCCTGATTTAAAATCTCTTTGTCAGACTATAGCAAGGGTTTGTTCTCATTCGCCCTATTTCTGTTATGCTCTATTTGTATTTAAACATGTCTTATGTTCTGAGATCACAATAAAACTTAACCATTTCTAGTCCACGAGGATTTGAGGTTGCCTTTGGTTTAGAATTTACATTCAATAATATTCAACAGAACAAAATATAAATAATTTTTTCTCGTTTCATCTTTGTTTCGGGGGTACATTTCTTGTAAGAATGAAGTATAGACAATTAGTTTCCTATGTTTCATATCCCAAGACAAATTATCCATTAATTTTCCTCTCAATTTTGAGTTATGAATTGAGGACAAAGAACGAGAGATTCGAAGAAATGATTCACAGAAGAGAAATGGAAAAAGTCATGTATTATATATATGGATTCATACAAACCAATTGGGCACTGAATTCTACAAAAAATTTTCGGACAAGTAAAAACTGATATAAGCTAATGTAATATTCCAAAAGGAATATTTTATAAAATTTTACTTATTTCACATCCCTTTGGCTAAATTCAACTTAAATGTAATGTTCTAAAGTTGGCAGTAGCCAAAAATCAGAAAATAACAGCATCTCTTGATAAGATAACAGAAAGTAAAAGGGAATGATAGACAAATAATTGTAGCCAAGCCATATGAAGCTCTCATGTTTGAGAAACGCAAATATTTTTCAACAATCCCGTGCTCAAAAGCAAGCAAGTCTGATGTATTCGAACAATTATTGTGAGAAATGAAATTTACTATCTACTACACAAATGTTTTCTCCAACATCTCAATATGGAAAGTCAAAATGGCCAGAAGAACAGAGAAAATTGATCAATCATTCTTCTGACTGCCTCTGCCCCAAAACTGGAATGTCTTCGTATCGTTTCTGCATTGCAACGAGATGAGAACTCAAGTCAATGAAACTACCAACTTTGATCCATAACAAACTAATAATTGCAGGTAAACACCAAATCAAAACATCAACTTCAAATGACTGATTGTCTTCAAGTACTTCATACAGGTACAGCCGTAAGAATATTAGCAAATGAAAAAAGATTGGGGTTTAAAACTCCAGTACTCCAGATATTAGTAAATTTCACATACCTACGAATATCTGGCATGTAAATTCTTGTTTCTGTGTTTAACAAAGATTAAAGTGGCAACAAGGATAGTGAAAAGTGACAACTGGCAATCTAAATAACGAACACTAGAACATATTTGGCTATAAAAAAAACCCAGGAATATGATTGCTTTTCCTCCACTAAGCTTGTCAAGAAAAGTGCCTTATCAAACACCAAATCGTAACCTACCCAGCAAAGAAGAAACCTGCAGGCACTGGCAATACTTGTATTTCATCAGTTTGGAGTTACAAGGTTTCTAGTTAGATCTTTGCAGATGCATAAGCGTTAAGGTGGTCATACAGAAATTACTCACAGCAGACAGTGGCCAAGTCATTTATCATTACTATGAATCATGAATTATATTGCTTCATATGATGTAGTGAAGAAAATTTCTAGGACAATCACCAAAAGCCAAATCAGCTTGCCTTGAGGCATGTTCCCGAAAAGCTAATTCCACTTCTAGGAACACTAAAAATTAATTTATTAATATTAAGGCCATATTTGGTTCCATTCTCAAACCATTTCCTTCTTATTCCTTCACGACTAGTTTTAACAAATAAGTTTTCCTGTTTGAGCCCCCTCCGCTCTTACCTTCAATTCCTTGGTTATATTTTTAATTCCCACCATAGAAATTGAAAACCCACTCTCAAAATAACCCAATTCAGGAGTGGAGGTCGCTTAAACATAAATATTGTCATGCAATTTTAAAGGAGGAACGAAATGTGAATAGAACATTCCATCAAACCACCATCCCCATATAGAGCAAAAGATGCAATTTAGAGCAAAATTATAGACAACAATGTAAGCTGATGGGAAAGAGTTCCAAATTCCCTATTTCATGTCAAATAGGAGTGGAGCATATATAAGCTATCTGTCTACCTCGGATGATGCATGATAATAGAAAGCATCGCTTTATGAAGCCGATATGCACAACTGAAAGCACGTTGATAGCCATAAACAAGCAAAAACAAGTAGGGACAGCATAAATTTCATACCCCAACATTATTGTATTCCCAGAGTTTATGAACACCGTAATCCACGACCTGTACCCATAAAATCACGCATCAAAATAGCTCGTATATATACATTCCAGATGGAGAAAAATAAGCGCGATTGCACCTCAATGTGTGTATATAGGTTCTTAAATAGCAGTTTCTTAGAAAAATGCTATAGCAATTTAGTCCTTTCATCTCCTAAAGAATAAAAAAAATATTAATTCCTCCTATTCTGGCTAATACGTCTCAATCTGATTCCGACATAAATTCACTTTCTGCTCAACAAAAACGAAGCATAAACAAACTAATACTTGAGATCTGTCAGAGAAAATATGCAATCCATACCCGTTCACCAATAAAAGCACCAGCGATGATGAAGGTGACATAGACCGAATTACGGCGCATGATCACTCTGTATAGACCTTCGAAGAGGCCTCCTTGGTTTCTTCGAGCAGAGTAATCCATGGCGATTTGTTGATGTATCCGGATCCTCTCTTTCTTGGTTACCTGCGTATTAGGGTTTGAAGAGATCTCTGATCGCGAGAGCAAATGGTGATCCGATTATACTCTGATGATTCTTCATGAAGAAATATGTTCAATCCGGTCCAAGTCCGAGTCACTTGGTCCGGCTTATTAGCCCACAGAACACCGGTTCAAGCCCAAATTATTGGGCCCTAGATGGGTGAATCCATTGTCCATTAATTGGTCACCCATAGAATAATCAATTTTCTTATGATTGCGGTACAAGGTGGATAATTATTACACTTTTATATAAAAATGTTTGGAGTAATTTTAAAATTTTTATAGAATTCGTTTCTAACTTTAATAATTAATTTAATTTTAAAATACTTTTTAAATAATAAAATCAATTTTATAAGTAAGATAATTTTATATAAGAAGTTAAATTTTAAATAATATAATTTTTATATTTTATTTAAAAAATAAAAATAAAAATTTAATTAAATTAATTATTTTATAAATATATTACGAAGTAAAAATTATTAATTTATAATGGTTCTAATTCCAAACACAATTCATTATTCATTAATTGGAATTATTAATTTTTTAATGATTTCAGTAAAAGGTAGAAAATTTGGATAATTATTATACTTCAATAGAAAAATGTTTGGATTAAAAATTGTATAGAATTCATTTCTAAGTTTATATTTAATTTAATTTAAAAATATTTTTTGAGATAATAAAATTAAGTTCATAAATGATAATTTTACTTATTCAATTTTAGATAATAAAATTTTTATATTTTATTTAAAAAATACGAATTTAAATCTAATTGAATTTATAATTTTGTTAAATATATTATAGAATAATTATAATTATATTATAATACTTAAATTAAATTAAATTTTAACAAGCAAAAATTAATATTATGTGGAGGCTAAATTATATTAGTTGTTGAAGTTATTACAACTGTTAAAAATTAATTTTTTGTTTTTATAGAAAAAAAAAATGTAGAAGAGAAATCCGGAGGTGGGGTCTGACACGAGTACTCCACGCTTCTCCTCCTCCGAGATTCTAAACCCCTTGGATGTATGCGCGCGTACTGGGGCGTGCGCTTCTCCTTACTCGTCGACTTTTCACCAAAACACCAGAGTTCTCCAAATAACCTAAACTAAACAGTCAGCACTCTTTGACCATTCCTTGCTTGCTCTCATACTTTTCGAATCAATCCAACGAGAGAAATCCGATTGAGAATTGGAATCCTCTGCTTTCTGCAACTCTAGCCATGGAGTTTGCTGATGCGAACTTGGAGTTAAAGGAGATTCAGACACTGGAAGGCCACACGGATCGAGTATGGAGCCTGGCATGGAATCCGGCCACCGGAATCGGCGAGATACCGTCGGTATTTGCCTCTTGTAGCGGCGACAAGACTGTAAGAATCTGGGAGCAGCGCCCCTCCTCTCGCTCATGGGACTGCAAGGTCCGTCTCTATCTCTTTCTCTCTTCGTGCGCAAGGAGAACTATACACAAATTCTGTTTGGCCGTGGAGAAAGTGCTGAAAATGAAAATCTTCCCCTCCGTTTTCTTTGTTGAAACTGAAATTCATTTTGGCGTTCTTTTTCTTTCGTTGTTATGTGGCTAAATTTCACGAAGAATGTGGAGGTGGAGTGAATTTAGCGAGTAGCACTCATGCACCTTGTTTCGGTTTCATAGAAAGATGACGAACGTGGAAATTAAGCTAAACAAATATGTTGAACCTAGTTCAAAGAACTTGAATGATTAGTTAATGGCGTTACATGTATGCTTTGAATATTCGACATCTACTGACTGTTGAAGAGTCCTGGTTTTGCTTCTGGTGGTTTAGGGATAGCAGAAATAATCTATACATGTCTTATATAGATATTGTATAAAAATATGATGGCATGATTTTACTGTGCAGGCAGTTTTGGAAGAAACGCACACTAGAACTGTGAGATCATGTGCTTGGTCGCCATCTGGGAAACTGTTGGCCACTGGAAGCTTTGATGCCACCACTGCCATTTGGGAAAATATTGGGGGTGATTACGAATGTGTTTCCACCTTGGAGGTACAGCCAATTCCATCCTTGATCAATTATTCTCTATAATTTCTTAAGGAAAATTTTTGCACCGTCAACTTTGTAGCCTCTATGAATGCTTTTAGTCTTTTCAAGGTAGAGATTAGAGATGAAGTGTAACATTTATATAAATGGTAAGAGTAGTTGTAGTAGAATATTTGTCCTAAAGGCTAGTTACAGAAGGGCAGAGCGCAGAGAATTTCACATCCCTTCCATTCAAATAAACATCTTTGTGCAATTCACACATTATTTTCTGCACAACTGTGTTCATAAATGCATATAATGATACATTCCTTGCATTTGGTCTTTTCTATAAGGAAATTTTCTGCTGTACAGGGTCATGAAAATGAAGTAAAAAGTGTATCGTGGAATGCATCAGGATCTCTGCTTGCTACATGTGGTCGAGACAAAACTGTTTGGATTTGGGAAGTAATGCCAGGGAATGAATTTGAGTGTGTCTCAGTGTTGCAAGGACACACACAAGATGTCAAAATGGTTAAATGGCATCCGACTATGGATGTTTTGCTCTCTTGTAGTTACGACAACACTGTTAAGGTATTGAATTCGCTTAGAATCCTCTGTTGTTCTGTTTTCCTCAGTAATAAATGAACGAGAATCATCATTTGCTGCTTTCAGTATTTGTTAATAAGATTGGGTGGTAGAGTTGAATTGTGATACTTGCAATGGTACACACAGGTATGGTGGGCAGAGGATGACGATGGTGAGAGTTGGCACTGTGCTCAAACTTTAGGGGAATCTAACAAGTAGTGTTCCTTAAACTCTCCCCTGTTTACATTTTAAGCTTTTTTTGTTCTTTCTTTTGAAAAATACCTCTTATTCACTTTCAAGATATGTTCTTTATTTTTATTTCAAAAGATATGTTCTTTATTTATTTTTCTCATTTCTCATGCTGTTATTTTGGTCATAAAATTAGATTTTGTTGACTAAGTTCAATTTCATACAACTAAAGTTTTTTCATGATACCTTCTTGCCAGTGGTCACTGTTCTACTGTTTGGGCACTTTCCTTTAATGCAACAGGAGACAAAATGGTTACATGTAGGTATGTGAATGTTTCTTCCCTAATTTTGGTCCTGAATTTGGAGGAAGTATGAGCTAGTGGCATTATCAACAATGACCAATGGAAATATAATAGTGTTGACAGAAACTATGATACTGATTTTGCAGCGATGATCTAACCCTAAAGATATGGGGCGCGGATATTGCTAGGATGCATTCTGGGGATGGTTATGCACCGTGGTAAGGAACATGCAATCTTACATAACGTGGTTCTACTTTTTCTGGAAAAAGTGTCTGTACTGTTTATGTATGCTTCTACACTATATTTTTATATATCCTATAAATCCACTTCATTTTATTAATTTTTATCAGTGGGTTGGGCTGGATCTTTGTTTTTCAATTGTTTTCTATAAATATGTTTGAAAGCTTTCTGTTGTTGCCTCTGAGTGAAGTGTAGGGATGAAAACCTGCCATTTCAATGTGCAACTCGTGTCATATAGATAACTTGAAGAGCTTTTGCTTGGCTGTTTTGTTGTCAGATTGTTCCTACATCTCATCATCAAAGAGATATCAATATCATGCCACCTTTACTTCTAGCATATCTGGCAGAAGTCAAAGATCTTTGACTAATATGGTTATACATTAGTTTGTTCATACATATATAGTCATCCCTTATACTCTGGGTCATTACTATCTGGAGCAAGTTCTTAACAGCTTAGCTAATTAATTAGCAGTTTTGGATCTTATCTTATAATGGCAATTTCATCAGTATGTTAATGTTTCGGACCTGATTTAAAATGGCAATTATGTCAGTATGTTAATGTTTGTCAATTTTAGAGAGTAATTTCCAATTGCTGAAGCTCGGAAACAATTATTTTTTGTTTTCTTTTGGTGGGGAATGGAGTTGAGATGATGAAATTTTTTCATTTTGTAACCCCATCATGTGCCCCAAAGAATTGAAAATAGCTTGCTATATGTACCATTCTTACTTTTAGTTAGATTATAAGAAAAGTTGATTATTCTCCCTTTTTGGATCATTTTCTCCTCTTCTTTTCATTCATGCCAATAACTGTGCTCCTTTCTATTGGATATGCAGGAGCCATCTTTGCTCTCTTTCAGGTTACCATGATCGAACTATTTTTTCAGTTCACTGGTCAAGGTACGACAGTTTGTTTACTTGTGAAGCATATCTTTGTTGGGCTTTGACATGGAATTTAAAGTTTGTTCTCTTGTTCAGATTCAAGGCCAATCCTATGCTGGACTCATAAGAAAAATCTGAAAGAAAATTATCCTTTAATACTATTTGCATCACCGAACAATGATTGGGATGCCATCCTCTAGTTGAAGTGCACGGATGACATAATTAACTACTTATAAATCATTCACAAATCTGGTATAACTTTTTTACAGAGAACTCCTTATGCCAATTGCCCCAGAGATGCCTCATCTCCACCATATAAACTAAACTAAAGATCTAGATAAGGTTATTTCCTTAGAAGATTCTTTCATTATGAGAATATTTTAATGACTGGACCTGACATCTGGTTGGACCCAGGTGTTCCATTCAGTGAAAAGAATGTGTTTTTTCCCCAGGAAACAAAATTTTTACATAATTGCAAGATATAGATAGTGGGATGGACCAAATTTGTGATAATGACATTTTTGGCTAATTTTAATAGATGTCTGGAAATAATACAAAACCAATCACTATAAGATTTAGTTTGTTCAACTTTTAGTTCTATGAAAAAGGATATGAATACAGTAGCATTCCAATGAAAATCTTGAATGAAATAACACTCCAATTGCAATCAATTTCATTCCAATTTAATGCATTTGGTTTGATAATTTCTTTCATTTACAAATGAGAAAATACTTCTATTATTCTGGAATTAAAATTTGAGGGTTGTTGATCAATTACACATCAAATCATACATTGCAAATAAAAATGTAGTAATTGAGTGAGAATAGAATAGATAATAAACCAAACACAGCATGAGATATCTAAGTTAGTCTTCTCCTACTGAATAACTACCCTTTGCTTTTCCAGGGAAGGCATTATTGCTAGTGGAGCAGCAGATGATGCTGTGCGATTGTTTGTGGAGGACAAAGATGGTTTGGTACTAGTTTGCCCTCTTCTTTTTGTCTCTTTTTGCCAGCTTTGCCTGGGAAAGTGCTTTCTTATCAGGGTACTTTGAAAGTTAAAAATGATAGGTGGATATATATATCTATTGCTACATCTTATAAGATGAGGGGGAACTGGCACAGGATTCAATATTTCTCTTCCAATTCAAAATCTTGGGTGTTTTGTTTCTTTTATTTTGGAAGCTAAAAATGTGTTTTAGAAGATAAAGATTAGGATTCTGCTGGTGTTAAAGGAGAGTGCTTTTGCTAACTTTTGACCAATAGTTTGCTGGCTTTGTCATGAATTGGTCTCTTTCCTTTTATTTTTCAGATATCTAATCACTTGTTTTCTATTATTTAGCTCATGAATCATTTTAGAGGGTAAATTGGTATCAATATCTTCTCTTCATTTTATAATACAAATTTGGTCCCCTGCTTCAAGATTATTTATCTTTTGCTAGCATCCTGAGTAACCTTCATACTTATCTGTTCTCCCCTATGGTCGAGAAGGCTCTATTTATGAACTCATCATGATATCTTAGTTATGGGTAGTAATTGGCAGAAATTTGGAAATTACATCCCAAAAACTAGGACGTAAAACATGTTGGACCAGCTGACATGCAAGTTATATCTTTATTGAAATAAGTTTTGAGGCCAAACTTTAAGGTGTTCCACAGAAATTAAAGGATGAAGATTTTGCTTCATCATTCTACCTTGAACTTCTTTAGTCAAGTAGAAGCACGAGACCTCACTAGGTCTTTGAGTTATATAACATATTTTTGGCCCGCTTTACTTTGATTCAACCAGTCTAGGACTCATTCTCCCTGACATGGCCAAATAAACACACTGATAAATAAGCACAGTGGTTCTCCCTTTGTTCCATTAACTACAAATGTTACTGATTGGCCTTCAGTGGTGAGGTGCAGAAAAAGGGCAAGAATTTGTTTGATGTTGTAGCATCCAGAGGATCAACGAATTATACATTTGATGGTGAACCCTCTAGGAAATTTGATTGAGCAGCATGTACAATTCTGTGTACAGAAATCTGCAGATAAACAAATAAAATATTTTCCTGTGTGAATTGCATGAAAGAGTCCTCTCTTTTTCAGATAGTAGCTATTTAATGGATTTATCTGCTACATATTTTTGCTATAGGTTGACGGACCTTCATACAATTTATTACTTAAGAAGGACAAGGCCCATGACATGGATGTAAATTCAGTACAATGGAGCCCTGGGGTAAGACTTGCTGCTCTCTTATAGAAATGAGATGAGATCTCCGCGTAATGTGAGCTTAGATGCACTAAGGCACAATCTGTCACCATTTTTCTATGTGATGGGCGTTGGGACCCCATGGAAAAATGATTTTCTGAAACTGTCCCATGAATCCATGGAATAAACTCTGGCTTGTGGTGTGGAGCTAAGGGTATAACAAATGATTCTCTTTATCAGCCTTGGTTACATGTGGAACAAATCATTTTTTACAATTTATCTAGAGATTTACATTTAATTTAATTAAGAAATTATGTAGACTCTATTAGAAGATGATGAAAATTGAGAAAGTCTATTTGTTCTGAACGTAGCCCTATATCATCCATTGTTCTGATCTCTGGGTGTTACTTCCCTGCATCTTTGCAGTCTGTTTTTTCCTAAAAAGGCCCAATCATATCAGTTTTTACTTGCCCGACCAACTCCCTGCGCTGCGAAACGACTGCCATTTCAAATTTTAAGCTTCTATTGATCACAATTGAAACTACTAATGCTAATACATTGGTTGTTGCTGTGAAAACTTGCCAGGTAAACCGACTACTCGCCTCTGCGAGTGATGATGGGACGATAAAGATATGGGAGCTGGCAACTAAACCCTGATTCGATTTTTCTGATCAGCATGGCTCATATCCTCTTCATTCAATGGATTCCAAATGCGTACGATGACATGGAATCCTATTGTACCCCTGATTGGTGGATTTTGAGAAAGTCGATATTGTCCATTAGCGCATGCGTTTTCTAACATATTTTCCGTAGATGATAGCAAAAATGTTGTTACATTATGTAAGAAGAAAAATAGAAACGAAGGATGTCTGCTCATGATTGCATTCCCGGGTTGAATAATAAGATTGATTCTCTCTCTCTCTTTCTCATGTGGAATCAAGATCTGATACAAAGTCTATAAGAATTTGAAACCAATTGAATTTCGCTGCTGCGTGTGGTTTTTTTCTTTATTTATTTTTTTAAGGGAGAATGAACCTACTAGGTTTGGCTGCTCTCCATGACTATTATGATTTTAGTATATATATTTGCGCAGTAGAATATTTGGTTCAAGTTATCATTGCTATTCCTTAGGACGAATTTGCCATGACAGCCGCCCTATTGAAGCACTCAGTTTCCTAAACAATTGATTTTTGCTCGGGTGGCACTTTTGTTCGAGTTCTTAGACCTGGTTTCTGTGAATTCTTTAATGGCGGAGAAAGATAGTAAGAGTAATTTTCAAAAACTAAATTATTAAGAAACAAGACTTTGTCAATTTAACAATAAATAATTTTTTTTCTTGTGATTTGTAAATGAATAAAAAAAAAATCAATTTTTAGAAATTTTGAGATTTTCATATCAACTAAATTAAGAGAACTATTTAATCTTATTTATTTTATTTTATTGTTGATTAGAATATATTGAATATTTTGTCCAATAAAATTTATTTATTTTTTGTGGAATCCGGTTTTCTCTCTAGCAAATATACTTGATAAACTTTTTAACACGGATTTATATATATTTTAATAATTAAGTCTCGTTACATATTTAAAAATAATATAATTAAAACCAAAGTATAAGTATTAACCGTTCAACTCAATTAATAAATAATTGGTATATAAAAATAATTTTTTAATATATTCAAACAATTTAGTAATTTGTTGTTGCAGTTGTAATTTTGTGAATCATTCTATAACATTTAAGTAATTATTAATTTATTATGCAAAACTAAAAAAGAAAAAGTCAATATAGAATGTGAAGAAATTAGCACGTAAGTATCATAGGAATGATTTTCAGTGCTGAGACAGGCAACTGGGACAGAATTCTGTAGTGCTGGTTACTTATAATGCAAATTTAGCCGAAGAAGAAAAAACCAGTTATTGTCACCATAAACTTCAACCTACACCAGGGATGGATCTTTTTCTATCATGAACGAACACCATGCCGTTTCCATATTCTCACACAATAATCAACGAGCATCAAATCAAAAATATACATCAAAATATTATTCAAAATAATTATAGCTCAACACCTGTTTTCTATTCTTAATCTGCCCGAATTTGCTCGTCTTCCTTCTTCAACCAAAGCCGCCCTAGCCGATAAGATCCCGCCGGGCACCAACGACGCGTCAAAAGTCGAACAGTCAATCCAGTCCTTCAACAGCTTCTCTTGTCCCCATATTTCAGGAATCCAAACACTACCAGCCACCTCTATTCTGTGTCTCTTCAGCCTTTCACGCCCATTATCCTCCGGCAACATCGATCCGCTCTCTCTCCCTCCGCCGTCTCCATTTTCAATTCTCACCGGCTCGTTATCAAGCCGAGTCCCTCCTTGTGATAATACCGTCGTCCTGCTCTCTTCCCCAGTATTTAACTCAACTTCCGACGACAACTCTTCCGTTTCCGCTCCATTATACCGATCCTCCTGGTGCTCACGAGAAGCGTCCTTCAACAAATTAGTCAGACTTTCCGTTTTCAAAGGATGATTAACATCGCTCGAACTTTGAAAAGTAATCTCCGGCGGTGCAATTTCGTGGTGATGATCATCTTGAGAGTACACGTCGGGACTAATCTCCATCGTCATTCTTGGTGAACCGAAAATGGTGAGATTTAAAGTATTTCAGTATCTGTTCTTGTCGATAGGGTTTTGGTTTGGAATTCCGTAGAGGCCTCTGGCTTATTTGGTGAAGGAGATATGAAATGGTGAGGGTAAGGTGATTGGTTGGCTGCCGAGTGTGGGAAAATAAAGGAAGGAGAATGGGTGGGGGAGTTCGTTTACACGTCAACTGGGCGCTCTCATTTTTGTATGGTGACTGACAAGTTGACGTGTCTAGTTTTCAAATATTTGGATTCCAATTTGTGTGGTTTTAGTTAATTAGTTTTCGATTTTTATTATTTCCAGCACCAATAATAATAAATTATATATTTATAAAATTATATAATGATATTTATAAATTAAAATTTATTTCACTTATATATTTAAAGTGGTTTTGGGTTTAAAAATACAATATCAACTAATAGATTCTATGTTTATGTAATGTAAGTTTTAAATAAGAAAAAGTAACGAGAGAATATACCATCTTTGACCATACATTTAAAAGGAGGGGGGAGAAAAAAAATGTGACAGGAAAAAGGGAGTGGCTAAAAAAGATGGAATAAGAAGTGTAAAAATCCTGGGATGAGATTTTTGGAGGGATTGTGAGGTTGATGTTGATTTTGGAAGGCGAACCAATCGTATTGTGGTTTTTGATTTTGGATCAAGTCTGCCATATTTATTTTTCATTTATTAGTCGGACTGAGACATGTTTCGGAAGGGTTCATTGTGTTCGTGTAGATATTTTCTTTTTTTTTTTTCTCATTGATTGTTTTTCTACATTTTCCTAGTTTCTATATTTTGTGCTAGTTTAATTACTACAAAATTTTAAAATATATTTCTATATTTTTCGAGTTTCTACGGAATCGTTCCCGAACAATTCTTTTGAGTGACTGACTTGACGATATTATGTGCAAAAAAATTAAAAAAACTCAAGAGATTATTTTGTATGTTGAAGTTAAACGCGTAAGAAAACGATTTACATTCTATTAATATATGTTCAATAGCCTAATATGAATAATATGTTTGAGATTTAAAAAAAAAAAGATAAATAATTAGTTGAGAATCATTATGGATGAGTGTATGGTCGAATCGTAACTTTATTGTTGATTTTAGACATAAAAAATGTTTGTTGTTTTTTGCCTCCGAGGAGCAGAGGATGGGAGACGAATAATTTAAGTATTCAATGACATTCACAATTACAAATACATTATAATAGTTATTGAACTTAAAAAAGAGATGTCAAGGTGTCTTTGGCCTATGATATCCTTCAATGATGGGTGAAACAAAACTCAAGAACTGAAATATATTATAAATGAGCAAACAACAAACAAAGCAGAAAGTTTAGTTACTCGATGAATAACTTAAATATCTTATTTTAAAATATTAACAGAAAGAGATTTAAATACTAAAAAAGTTCCTAAAAAATCTCAACTGTTTGTTTAAGGAGCACCAACGAGATAGTGTCATTATCTCAACTAAACCATCATGTTAGTGCATTATCTCAACAATCTCTTAAAGAAAAGTAAAAACAAATTACTTCCTAAATAAACGGAAAGCTAAAAGGATAAAACTTTGACTTTGTCAGCAACTCTTCATCAAGCACGATCTGTGAGTTGCACTAATTTTTGGCATTCCCCCTTAGTACAAGCTTAGAGTTAACACCAAGTGCATAGCAAAGTGCTCTAAAGGAGTAAAAACTAAGTAAAAATTCAGCCAAAACAAATATGATAAAATCTGCCCCAAGATACTCAAAAACAATCACACAAAAACTTCAAAATTTTTAACGTAGAAAACTCCTTCAATGTGAAGAATAAAAACTATGGGATCTTTCCTGATCCCAGTAAAAAGAACTCCACTATAAAAATTAGTGTTTACAGGAACAATAAGTAACCACTATAATAATCCTTAAACAAATACTCAATAATAAATCAACCAAACAATAAGTGATAAACAAGGGAATAGATAAATATCACAAAAACAGCTATTGTTCATACAAAATGGATGCGTTCTGATTGTTCAAATCTGATCTCCACCGTTTAAATTAAAGAACAATTATCTCAAACATGCACACCAAAGTTCAGTCTCATCAGACCATAAATGGTGTCCGATAGTAAGAGAAAGTCAAATGGTCGATGGAGGGACAAAAACTGTGAATAGTAATTTCAAACTGAAAATACCGAAAATCCAACCATTCAAAATCGATATCCACCTACTAGAATGAAGAACAATGAGTCTTTCAAATACCCACTAAATTTCAATCTAATCCGAATAAAGATCACCGTCTAATCATGTAAAGAAGTAAAACACGTTGGATATAATTTTTTCAGCAAAAATTTCCTTTTTTTTTTTGTTTTCTACCTTTTGGTGGCTGAAAGCTTATTTTTATACTATTTCTTAAGGTTAAAGTGGTATATCCTAAAAACAAAAACCATAATAACCCTAATAGGCGAAAAAATAAGTGAGTTAAAAAAGGATTTGGGTTTTTCCACATAAGAGGGAACCTAAAACCCAACAATTCGACCCTTTCTGACTATGTGGAGGAGTTCACCAAATTGACAACCATTCGACATGCTTCAAATTTCACTCTTGATAAAGCTTTTGTGCACATATCAGAACCGTTATCATCAGTGTGTATCTTCTCAAGTTCAACTACCTAGAATCCAAAACATCATAAATCCAATAATACCTCACATGAATGTGTTTGGATCTATAATGAAAAATAGGATTCCTACCAAGATGAATATCACTCTGATTGTCACAAAATAAGACATATCTCTTTACATGCTTCAGTCACTGCAATGAACTCGGTTTCTGTAGTAGACAATGCAATGCATTTCTGCAACCTAGATAGTTATATCGCAGCTCCCCCTACAAAGGTAATTAGATACCCAGAAGTAAACTTTCTCGAATCTGTATCCCCTGTCAAAACAGAATTTATAAAACCACTGAGAATAGGCTTCTCAATCCTAAAATACAACTTTAAACTAGTAGTACCATGAAGATATCTCAAAATTGATTTCACGGCATTCCAATGTTCTTTTCCTAGATTAGATAGAAATCTACAAACAGTATCAACTGCACGAGTTATATCTAGTCTAGTACAAATCATAGTATACATCAAGCTACCTACTGTAGATGCATAAGAAATTTTCTGCATGTGTTCTTTCTCTTGCTCACTAGAAAGAGATTGTTTGACACTCAATCTAGAAGATATAGTAAGAGGTGTACTTACAGATTTAGCTATGGTCATATTAAATTGTTATAGTACCTTCTCAATGTACTTTTTTTGAGATAGCCACAACTTTTTGTATTTTTTATCGAGAGTGATTCTCATGCCAACAATGTACTTTGTTGGCCATAAATATTTCATTACAAATGATTTGCTCAACTCTTTCTTCAAGCTATCAATTCTGAAAGAACTAGAACCCATAATGAGCATATCATCAACATGTAACAACAGGATAATAAAATCACTATCAAAAAATCTCTATAAAAACACAATGATCAGAACTAGTCTTCTTGTAGTCTTGTTGAATCATAACTGACTCAAACTTCTTAGACTATTGCCTAAGTGCTTGTTTCAACCCATATAAACTCTTTCTCAATTTGCAAACATTTTTTCTTTCATTTCACTATAAAATCTTCAGGTTATTCCATGTAGATTTCCTCCTCTAAGTTACGATGAACGAATGTTGCTTTAACATCCATTTACTCAACTTCTAAATCAAGATTAGTAGCTAACCTTAAAATAACACGAATTGATGACATTTTAACCACTGGTGAGAATATCTCATCAAAATTAATTCTAATTTTCTTACCAAAGCCCTTGACAACTAATCTAGCTTTGTATCATGCAGATTTAGAATTATCGTCTTACTTCACTCTATAAACCCACCTATTTTTCAAGGCTTTTCTATCTTTAGGAAGCTTCATCAATTCAAATATGTGATTATCAGCTAAAGACTACATTTCATCATTAATAGCTGCAATCTATTCTACCTTTTACTCATTCTCAATTGCATTTTCATAACATTCAGGTTCTTCTTCATCTGTCAAGAGTATGTACTCATTAGGTGAATACTTAGTAGAATGCGTTCGATCTCTAGTAGTCCTTTTAAGTGGAACTTCAAGTTCTTTAACATGTGTCTCTTGTTGAATATCAATTGCTTCATCTTCAGGAGCACCAATCTCATCTGTATTATGATTGTCATTTTACGCATCATGATTCTGAACTTTAACTGCATCAGACATATGAGTTATAAGAGATGAGTCTAAGTCAATCAAACCACCAATTTGAGACTTAGATTTCTCCACCTCGTTAATATCTTTAATAGTATGATCTTTTATAAGATTACATCACGATTTCTGATAACTTTCTTTTAAACTGGGTCATAGCATCTATAATCAAACTCATCTTGCCCATAGACAATGAAGATATACTGCCTAGTCTTGGCATCTAATTTGGACATCTCATCTTTGGGAACATGCACAAAATATTTACAACCAAACACTCGTAGATGTTCATAGGAAACATCTCTACTGTACCGGAATTTATTAGGAACATCGTTTCCCAATGCAATAGTGAGAGTTAGATTGATCACATGTGCAACAGTATGCAAAGCTTCATCCCAAAAAATAGTTAGACAATTTAGCCTCTGAAAACACGCATCTGACTCTCTCCATTAATGTTTTGTTCATCCTTTCTGTCAAATCGTTCAACTGAGGAGTTTTTAGGATGTGTCTTCTGATGTTTGATACCATGTTCTCAGTAATATGCATCAAATGGCCCACAATACTCACCACCATTATCAATGCGAATACATTTCAACTTCTTTCCAGTTTTTCTCTCAACAAAAGCTTAAAATTCTTTAAATGGACCAAAAACCTGCTCTTTTAACTTTAAGTACAAACCTAAAGTCTCATTGAATGATCATCAATAAAAGTCACAAAGTAAAGTGCATCACTAAATGACTTATCCTTCAAAGGACCACAAACATCTGATGCACCAACTCAAGCAATCATTTTTTTAGACGA
>NW_019014687.1:128170-139724 GCF_000150535.2 Carica papaya
TTCAGTAACCAGATTTCTGATTGTGAACTAGATGCCTCGTGAGTTTTTCTTCTCATCTCTTCATTCAAAATGTCAGTCCTTGCATACTGCATGGTTACGATATCATCAGGAGCATAATTAGTCAAAGATACATAAAAAAGTTTTCCATGAGTCAAGAAGTGTAGTCAACAACCAAAGTCCAATAACATCTTCATCAAATTTGATACCCATGTCAGACAGTTAATCAAAGATACCTTGAAATTCATTCATACGATCAAGTATAGAACTATCTTCGTTATATTGTAAGCGTATAACTTGTTTAAGCAAGAATAACTTATTGTTTCTAGTTATTAAAGCATATAAGGTTTCAAGCTTTTCCCATAAAATTTTGGCCTTTATTTCATTAGCAATATGATTCAACACATTATCTTCTACCCATTGCGAATAAAACTACATACTTGTAAGTTCTCAAATTTCCAATCTTTATCGGATTTAGACTCAGATTTTTGAGAAGCAAACACAGGTAAATGTAACCTTTTCACAATAAGAAAATCCCTCATTTTTCCTTTCCACTTATAATAATTTGTGTCATCCAAGTAAATCATTTTACTCACATTCACCTCCATCATTCAAACAAACAAAAGAAAATCTATAATCAACTAATGAATTAATGAACTTGGCTCTGATACCACTTGTAGAGAAGTAGTTAAATGAATTTATGAGAAGTGAAAACTAAGTAAAAATTCAGCCAAAATAAATATGATAAAATTTGTCCCAAGATGCTAAAAAATAATCACATAAAAACTCCAAAATTTTTAACGTAGAAAACTCCTTTAATGTAAAAGATAAAAATCATGAGATTTCTCCTGGTCCAAGTAAAAAGAGCTCCACTATAAAAATTAGTGTTTACAGCAACAATAAGCAACCACTATAATTTTTAAACAAATACTCAACAACAAATCAATCAAACAACAAGATATAAATAAGGGTATGGAGAAATATCAATAAAACAGCTACTGTTCATACGAAACGAATGCATTCTGATTCTTTGAATCCAATCTCCACCGTTCAAATTAAAGAACAACTTATCCTGAACATACTCACCAAATTATGTTCATAAGGTGTGCTAACTTACGTTTAGCAACCCTATTTTGTTGTGGGGCTTAAAGACTTATTAATTGACGTTGAATTCAATGTTTATTGCAATATTCAAGGAATGAATCATTCATATACTCCCCACCATTATCTGTTCGCAAACACTTCATCAATAAGTCCAATTCTTTCTCCACCTGCTATTTGAATAGAATAAAATTTGAAAAAACTTTACTCTTATTTTAAGGAAGTATATCCAACAAAATTAAGAAAATTCATCCATGAAAACTAATAGATAATGAAAACCAGCATAGCTAGGTGTTCTTGTTGGTCCCATGAGATCTGAGTGGACTAGTTATAATGTAACAGAAGCTCTATTTGTCGAATTTAGAAAAGAAGGCGGTGAGATTTCTTATATTGATAGCCAACAAAAACAACATTATATCTAATGTCTTTAAAGATAGGAACTCTATCAATAAGCTTTGCAATAGAGATTTTCTATAATAATTGGTAGCCAACATGTCCTAGTCGAGAATGCCAAATTGTTGCGCTAACATTCTGCTTTATCTTTTCAATATATGCATCACTTGCAGATAATACACACAATGATTTTTTTTTTACTAGTGAATAAAACATTAGCTACAATGTGTTTGATATTTGAAAGAATTTTTACATCATTTGGTCAGAAAATGTTATACCTCCAAGAATCAATTAATTGAGAAATTAAGGTAAGATTTTTTTTTAAGCCTTGACATTAAAATCTTTCTTTTAATACATGATGGAGAGAATTATCAACTGGCACAACAACTTTTTTATTAAAATGCGGGTGAACATCAGAGAGTAAAGAATCATTGCTTGTTGCATGATGGGAGCAACCAGAATCAATAATCCATTCCTTTATTGTAGTCTATGGAAGCACTAGCATCTGCATCTATCTTGGAATTAATTTATCAGTTGATAACTTCAATGGATAAGCAATGCTCCCATTTTGGTTGTTCAGATTCACCACTTTCATGTACACTGTTTGCTTCTGCTTATGAAAGATTGACACGACAATCGTGTTTGATATGACCAGGTTTTCCACATCGATTACACACCACCTTTACACGACAATCGCATTTGAATGTCCCTCTTTTCCACACCTGTAACAAACTTTTGAATTTTCTTTAGAATACCCCTCTATTTTAAACTGCTTATTATCGCCTTTATACTGAGTAGCAAAATTATTTTTTTGTTTTTTCTTTTGTATAAAGAACATCTTCCACTTAAGAGAGATTGTTTGTTGTTGCGATCATTTGTTTCACCATAGCTTCTTGATTTGAGAGAAGGTTCTCCAAATCAATGATAGAGGGTTGAGTTGCCCACCCTTGTATTGAAGAAATAAATGGTATGAATTCTTTTTGCAATCCACGAATAAGATAACAATGTAAATAAGCATCACTAAGTCGTTTTGAAATTTTAGCACACAAGGTTTTAACTTTCAAAAAATATTCTGAAATTAAAAAATTACCTTGAGTCATCCCAACAAGTTCATTCTCTAAATATTGCATCCGCGTTATCTTCTTTTGGGTGAACAACCACTCAAGTATCTCCCACACTTGCTTTGGCAATTATAAATCACGAACATACTCGATGTACTCTTTGTTGATTGATGTTCGCAAGGCAAACAAAGTTTTGCCGCATTTTATCTTCCACTTCTTACGCAATTCAACATTTTGTGATCATCTGGAATTACAGCTTCATCATCAGAGATAAGATCCCACAAATCATGCCCTTGTAAATAAGCTTCCATGCATAATTTCTAGTAACTATAATTGTTACCAACAAGCTTTTCTATAGAGGCTTGAGAGATATTGCTTTCGTTATTCATATTCATTGAGGAATAAAATCAAACACTTGGCAGGCGACCTACAAAAATCAAAACTCAAAAACACTTAATAAGAATAAAACCAAGCTCTGATACCATGAAACAAAACTCAAGAACTGAAATATATCATAAATGAACAAATAAAAAATAGAGCAGGAAGTTTATTTCCTAATGAATAACTTAAATATTTCACTTTAAAATATTAATAAAGAAATATTTAAATACCAAATGAGTTCCTAAAAAATCTCAACTGTTTGTTTAAGGAGCACCAACGTGCTAATGTGATTATCTTAACTAAACCAACATGCCACTGCATTATCTCAACAATCCTTTAAAGAAAAGTAAACACAAACTAATTCCTAAATAAATAGAAAGGTAAAAGGATAAACTTTTGACTTTATCAACGACTCTTCAGCAAGCATGATCTGTAAGTTACACTAATTTTTGACGATGATAAGGGATTGCTAATTTCAACGTAAGCCTTATTTAGAGGAAGAAGCTTTATCGATGTTGATCTGGAGAGGTTTGAAATTTATGAATACATTTAAAAGATGCTAAAGATAAAGTAAGTTCCTTCACTCGAGCTGTATTCCTCTAATGCCGATAAAGATTTATTCGAATAAAAGTATAAATTATAGTATTCTCTCACAATTTTTTTTTATACATAATAAATTTGATCATATGTAGATGTAGAAAAGTAATTTACCAATATAATAAAATGTAGAAATGACGCTTGCTGTTTTGTGGGGTATGCGGTAGGCCCACTTCGTCATGTGGGCCTGTCTTCTATTTTGGTCTTGTACGCCTCTAGTCACCTCATGTGCTCCCTCACCATATCACAAAATTGCTTACATATAAAATTTAAATTATAACGATAAAAAAATATGAACAAAAAAATTAGTATTCGATTTTTTTTTTCAGAAAAAATGGAATTCAATGGTTTCGTTAATTGAAATAAACATACTATGAGAAATGAAAAATTATTACATTATTTAATTGGATGATTAATATACTAATTTTATTAAAAAAGGATAATTAATTTGAATAAAATTGCATTTATTTGTCTCTATTTATTTACAATAATTGAAGATATTATTAAGTATTTACCATAAACCTAAATTTATTACATACCGAAGAAAATATATAATCTATATATATATATATATATACCCACTTGCCATGCGTTTAGACTAATTGCTAAATCCCACATGAAAAATGAAACACGACGGCTGTTTTATCAATGTTTGAGTAGGTCCCGTTTGTACCTTATAGAAAGTAGCGGGACTGGGTCAGCCCTCCATGCGCTCCCTCAGAAAATGGCCTCCACAAATACGTCATCGTTTCTTGTTCTGAAAATTGCCCTC
Source organism: Carica papaya (assembly GCF_000150535.2). The sequence continues at coordinate 132,473 of NW_019014687.1, forward strand.
AACAAAACGTCGTCGTATCTTGTTTATCTTTGTCTCATGAACATAATTTTAGTATTGGCTGCCTCGCTTACAGAGAAATAAACTAAACTTTGTGTCCCGCCGGACTGCTTATCTTATCAGTGAATTAGTGAAAAACTGTGTAAAGTTGGGATTCCAAGATCCTAATGGCATGATTAGAAGAATTGTATAATGATTTATAACTAAATATATATAGATATATAATTAAAATATTATAGACATATATTTATATATTATTAAATATATAAACATATATATAATTAAAATTATAAATATATAAATTTAATTAAATATATATAGATACAATAAAATTGAACAGGAGAAGTCGGAGATGAAGATGATTTGCGGGATGCAGCTCTGCATCAGGTTTAGAATAATAATAATAATAATAAGAATGACAAAATGAAGGATAAATTAGTAAATAAAAAAAATTTAAAAATGTAATAAGAAAAAATAATCCAACTCTTATAAAAATATGTGACTTAAAAAATTTAAAAAAAAAATTATAATTTTAAGAATAAAAATTTTATATTATTTATTTAAAAATATAAATAAATATAAAAAAATTATGAAAAAATCATACTATATCATTATTTAACATCATTATTTAAAAAAACAAGGCCTAAAATTATCTCCGCAACAAAAATAAGTTCGTGTTTTCTAATCTGTAAAACGTTACCGTATGTTTTGAAAGTTCGGATAGTCTTTTCATGAAATTTCAGACACCATGCATTTTTGGGAAGGAAATGCTCAAAGACCCCGCCTTTCTGGCGAATTTCATCCAAACTCTAGCACAGAACAAGCACCTAATCAAAGCAAAACAGCTCCATTCTCAGCTAATCTCTGCTGGGTATCCTCTATGCACTTCTCTCAGCAATCACCTTGTCAACATGTACTCCAAATGCGGGGAATTAGGTTACGCAGTGAAAATGTTCGATAAAATGACTCAAAGAAACTTGGTGTCTTGGACTGTGATGATTACGGGGTTTTCCCAAAATTATATGCTCTCAGAGGCGGTAAAGACCTTCTGCCTCATGAGATCTTACGGCGAGAGCCCGACCGAGTTTGCTTTTTCGACTGTTATTCGAGCTTGTACGTCTCTGGGATCGGTTGATTTTGGGAGGCAAATGCATGGGCTCTCGTTGAAATATGGGTTTGCTTGTGAGTTATTTGTGGGTAGTAATTTGGCCAATATGTATTCTAAATGTGGGATGATAGTTGAGGCCTGTAAAGTTTTTGAGGAACTGGAATTTAAGGATGAAGTGGCTTGGACAGCCATGATTGATGGGTATGCAAAGAATGGTGAGTTCGAGGAGGCAATAATGGCTTATAAGAGAATGGTTAATGACGGGGTTGTAATTGATCAACATGTTCTTTCTAGTACCTTGGATGCTTGTGGAGGGCTCAAGGCTCAAAGTGCAGGAAAATGTCTTCATTCACTAGTTGTGAAATTGGGATTTGAGTTGGAAATATCTGTGGGAAATGCCCTAACGGATATGTACTCGAAGGTGGGAGATATGGGAAGCGCTTCAAATGTGTTTGGGATTGATTCAAAATGTAGAAATATTGTGTCTTGCACTTCGTTGATTGATGGGTATGTTGAGTTAGGTCGAATGAAGGAGGCTTTGGATGTTTTTGTTGAGTTGCAGAGACACGGGATCCAACCTAACGAGTTTACTTTTTCGAGTTTGATCAAGGCTTGTGCTAATCAGGCTGCACTTGAGCAAGGGTCCCAGCTTCATGCTCAAGTACTTAAATTCAGTTGTCACAGAAACCATTTTATATCTTCGGTGCTTGTTGATATGTATGGAAAATGTGGCTTGCTTGATGATTCCATCCGGGTATTTGATGGGATTGAAGAACCAACAGAATTTGCATGGAATGCGTTGATAAATGCTTTTGCTCAGCATGGTTTAGGGGAAAAGGCAACGGAAAATTTTGACAGGATGAAGAATAGAGGAGTTAAACCAAATGCAATAACATTTATCTGTCTTTTGCGAGGTTGTAGTCATGCTGGATTAGTGAAGGAAGGTTTAAATTACTTTTATTCTATGGAGAAAATTTATGGAGTAATGCCTAGAGAAGAACACTACTCTTGTGTAATTGATCTACTAGGCCGAGCTGGAAAACTTAAAGAAGCTGAGGAATTTATTAACAAAATGCCTTTTGAGCCGAATGCTTTTGGATGGTGTTCTTTTCTTGGAGCCTGCAGGAGTCATGGCGATAAGGATAGGGGTAAACTTGCAGCAGAAAAATTGATGCAGCTAGAACCTGAAAACAGTGGAGCTCATGTTCTACTTTCAAATATTTATGCAAAGGAACAACAGTGGGAAGATGTCAGGGCTTTGAGGAAGATGATGAGAGATGGAAATGTAAAGAAACTGCCTGGTTATAGCTGGGTTGATATTGGGAACAAAACTCACATATTTGGAGCTGAAGATTGGTGTCATCCTCAAAAGAAAGAAATCTATCAGAAACTCGATATTCTCCTTGACCAGATAAAGAATGCTGGATATACTTCTAACACAGAGTCTATTCCTTTGGATATTGATGATTATACAAAGGAGAAAATGCTCCATCATCATAGTGAGAGAATTGCTGTTGCATTTGCACTAATAAGCATGCCAATTGGGAAGCCAATAATTGTAAAGAAAAACTTAAGGGTGTGCATAGACTGCCATTCTGCTTTGAAATACATCTCTAAAGTATCTCAGAGAACAATTATTGTCAGGGATAATAGCCGATTCCACCATTTTACTGACGGTTCATGTTCTTGCAGAGATTTTTGGTAAAGGTTTTCTAGTATCAAGGTTTATCATGAACACTTTCCTCAAAAAAAAAAAAGGTAAAAAAAGGGAAAGGTTTATCATGAACATCATGAACTTGCAACTACTTTCTAACTAGTTTAGTGTCATGGAGAGTCAGCAAAAATCTCGATCATAGAAGATTTCACATTCTTTGGTTTAAAATCAATTTATTATTACAATTTTCGCTTGCCATTAGCTCATAATTTACTTCCATGCCATTAATAAGCTTGTGGCAAGGATTCAGACCTCGTGGAGTGGAGTATATTTCCATTCAGATTATTAGTTATGTGCAATATTGTCGTACTGAATCTTAAACAAGTATACTGCAACTTCGTTTTTTGTTTGCCATCAAAGACACAAAATCTGAGCTTATCAATGTGGAGACAGTTACATTATAGGTCCATCAGACAGAGAAAGAGACTTGACATCACAGCACAGGAACAGAATTGATCGATAATTTCATTTCTAACCTGGAAAATGGTCCAAGATTTCTATTTGCATGGACTTATTTATTCTTATCTTTTTAAATATATATATATATATATATAAAGTGTGAATTGTAATAATATAAACACAAAAGAAATGCTACATATATATAAAATTTACAAGTCAATTAACATATTAACAAGTTTTGCTAAATTTTTCGAATAAACAAGAAGATGATCTCCTAACAAAAAACAAAAGATCTGAAACCATCTATCTTAAGGATGTCAAAACTATGTACATCCTCATTCTCATCTTATATAAAAAAAAGAGACTTTAGAACCCAGCTAAAAGTAAACTCTCTTCCTTTCAAGCTAAAAGTAGCTGCTTCATTTAAACGACTTCAATCCAAGAATTTATGATGTGAATGATTAACTGGGCAAACTTATAACTTATTATAATGGTAAAATTCAATAATCAAATCTGCAGTGTGGTGAACCAAGTTGCTTCAATAAGATAAGCACAATTCATAGTTTTACTCCATGTGACATTTACAATGGGGTACAAATTCAGTAGTAATATGTTGTAATTTGTTTTTTCCTTTTGTTTTATATGAAATTGTTAAGTCTTTTGAGTTGACATCTTATAGTTTTAAGATTCCTGTATGGAAATGCAATCGAATTCTTATTTTTTTTATATAATTTAAATATTAAAAAACGTTTCATTCAGATAACTTTAAGGCTTAAAAGTACTAGATAAGCTAATGGAATTAGCAGATAAGCTGCGACTTGATCAACTTTTTTACTTATTGAAGTGCTTGGAAGCAAATATATCTTACAGTGGTTAGTAATAGAAGACAAAACCAATCTAGAACCTAAAAGGCAAGCCTATATTTTGAACAAAGCATGTACTGTAAAATCTCACGGCTGAAGAACACTAACACTGGATGCTGTTGTAGAACCAACAAGAGATGCCAGGTGAGGCAGATTTGCAGGAGGATGAGACATTTAACAGAAGAAGAAAATCTTATTCAAATTCTCGGATAACGTGAACGTCCTTTCTTCTTCAAAAATTCAGGGATTTCGACTGTGCTACCTTCAGTGAATGAAGAAGGTCTCCTATTGATTCCGGTGACATCTCCTTGTGCTAGCTGGCTTGCCTGCATTTCAAGCAGAAACCAAGAGGATTTATATGTGCGCAAGTGAAAGAGAATATGAGCAAGAATGATACCTGCAGGGGCCTCCCATCACTTTCATCTTGGCGTTTGAATCCGGTAGCAATTAGGGTTATACTAACCTGGACAGGAAAAACAAAAGAAGGTGAAATCTACCATATTGACCAACAGGTTTGAGTCTATATAATCTGGTTAATAGTCTATTCAATTTAATGAAAAAGGCATCGCATAACAACGGAAAGCAGATTGCAGACATGAAACAAAAAGCACAACACTAGCAGGGCAAACACCACGGAAGAAGATCAGGTGAGTAAAACTAATAAAAATATTAATATATAACAATTTACAAGACAGTAAAAAGTCTTTCTTCTTTTGAAAATGATGCTTTGGGCAAAATTATAAACATGCAGCCAATAGAAAGCATAAAAATGCAGGCAACTAATAATTGTCGGTATGACCTAGTTATACCAACGTCGGTAAAGGCACTACTGATTCTCAAATCTACCACAATCATGTCAGTAGAAGCAAATACTCACTTGACCACTAATTGATGGATCTATAACAGCTCCAAATATTAAATTGGCAGTAGGATCCACTAGGTCGTATATTACCTCTGCAGCAGCATTTACCTGCATTCCGAAATAAAAACGGAAGCATACTAAAGGCATAAAATATTTACATTCAGTAACACTCTCTAGGCACATAACAGAGATGCAGAATAAACAAAAACCAAGTACAAACTAGAGTTCAGCAGGCTAACTTCACCACAGCAGTACACTAAATAGTGTTATCTAGGCCGTGAGAAAGCAATTTAATTTTTTTTTTTTCTCATGTTGAAGTACCCTGTCTCAGAATTTACTATTTCCAGTCTGAATTATGACAAAAGAAAAAGTAGACTATACATTATTAGCAGGTTAGAATCTAGGAAGGAAGTGCCGAATCAAACCAGAAGCCAGACAAAAGATCTCCTTTTCTAATAGTTGCCTGCCATAAAGAAGTACATCAATGGCTGAAAATATAAGTGGGTAAGCTAAAAGTTACTTCTCATCACCCACAGGTGGGAGATTTTATCCTCAAATCTTAGCATATGGAAATGCTTTCAAATGAGATCCCAATAAAGCATGAAGTAAAATCCATGAACCTAATATAGTGTGTGTGTGTGTGAGAGAGAGAGAGAGAGAGAGAGACCTCGAACAAGGTCAGGTCGCTTCCGCCAGTTATGTTCCAAACAATTCCAGTAGCCCTTTCTATACCGATGTCTAGCAAAGGTGACTGGATTGCATTCAACGCAGCATCTCTTGCTCTGGTCTTTCCTGTACATTAAAATAAATATCCCCAAGAAGAATATGTTATTTGACGCTTAATTGGATATGATTAAAATTGCAGGACAGATCAGTTCAAGCAGTCCAACTAATAATAGCACAACAATCCAGCCTGACAGTAATCAACCATTATATCAAGTAGTAAGCAGGGATACCGACGCGATGCTTGCTCACAGTTGTAAATACATTGGCCTTCACTTATTATAAAGTGACGATATTTAAAGGTAAAAAAGATGCTCTGACTCTATCTCAGTGATTACTTCCACAAAAATGTATGTATTTGTTTTACTTTTCTCCATCGTTTACAAATATGGGAGGTTTTGAGTGATAGGGATGAGATATTAACGCAATGTACCTCTTTCCGCAACCCCACCGCAGGATTGCATTTTCTATCCATGTTTATACTTGATCAGATGTGAAACAAGGTTATGACTGCTGCTTCATCTAATGCTACAACCTTTGAAGTATCATCTCAACTTTGTAAAAAGATATCTAAATATTGCATTTGACCAGTAGTCTGTAGTCATCTAACCAATGCTTTTTCCAGCTTCCATCTTAGTGACAAGGTCCCACATGAAGTTGCTTATGTTGAAAAAAAATGCTGTAACTCCTTGATCTACTTAAATTGTTAAAAAAATATTCAAATATACGGTATGCTGTCTTGAAATTGCATCGTATAAAATATTATCTAGGGATTATATCATTCAGTTGTTTCTCTTCCTTAGTAACTGATGGAGATCATTACCAGGTACCATGACTTAACTTTAGTTTGCAAGACCAACCGATAAAATCCATCATGTGCTTATGGACATGCAAGATCATGTCAAATGCCTTTCATCCCCATTATTTAGGGAGCATCACATTTCCAGCTTATTTCAAGTTAGCTACATCAAGGATGGAGCTCCCTCCCAGCTGGCCATTCCTTTTGTTACTGCTGCATAGACATGCACAGCACAGATATATGCACACAAATACGCATAGAGAGAAAGAGAGAGCAAGACGAAAGACGCAAAATGGGGGAATTTAGACATGGAGAAGAATGCTCTCGCCACCTTAATGTCAAATGTCTGAGATATCATGGCCAGAGCTTTCTGCCAGCTGAACTTTCCTTTCGTGATTGCTGCCCACATGTATGCATATCAGAGAGAGAGATTCTCCTGCCTGGCGGTTCAGTTTGTGACTGTTGCAAATGGATGAGGCCAGAGAGAGAGAGAGAGGCATGGTGGTGAATTCGGATATGGAAAGAAAACTCGAGATTGTGACGGACAGAGAGATAAGAGGGAGAGCGAGAGACAAGAAAACAAATTTGAATATAAACAAGGATATGAAGATTATAATAAGTTTTCCATCTTAAGTCAAATATCTGCAATATCTTGTGATAGTAGGAAAATTGCAAAATTACCAGTCGCAGTTCCTATTCCCATAAGCGAAGAACCTGCATTTGCCATTATAGCTCGCACATCAGCGAAGTCCACATTGACAAGCCCTGGAATCTGGAACCAAGGAAA
>NW_019014687.1:141341-160034 GCF_000150535.2 Carica papaya
ATCTCCAAGGTTCTCAGTTACCATTCCACTTGAAGTGTCCTTCCTTGGGTTGCTTATGGTGTTATTAGTTTCACCTCTAAGCATTGAAACTTCAGGGTGCAGGTTCAGAAAAGGGTCCTTGCTTTGGTAAGGACTCAAACTACTGTTAGAAGAACATTTAAACTGGGGCAGATTTGACTTATGGCTAAAACCCACATGTACATTTTTGTTGTCAAACATTTTGAGGGTTCCAACCTTAGCCAAATGATTCTCCATTGATGTTCTTTTTCCAAGAGCAGTCAGTACCCCCACTGGCTTTCGAACATCAGAAGGCATTAAACATGGAGAAATATAAGTTGCCATCTTATGGCAACTAATTACTACAAGAAATAGGTACAATTACCAAGAAATTTAGAGGACTAGATTACTTAAAATTCAGGAATTCAGCCACTTATCTCTCTTCCAAGACCTGTATATCAAAAGATCGAACGATAAAAATTTTACCCGCAGCAATTAGCAATGAAGTAAACAATCATTATCTACTCGGAGTCATCCAAAATCCACGGAAGGCCGACAAAAGCAGAAACATGCATCAACAGATAACTCATAAAAGCATTAAAACGCTTTATCCCACATAATACCTCAAATGTGTTTTCCTAAAAGACAATAAAACACACAAAATGTTATAGAAATGATACGAAACCAAATAAGAGACCCGAATTCCAGTAAAAATGGAGCAGTAATACATCAGAAGCCAGAAGAAAAATAACTCTAGAAGCATCAATATAGCAAGAAAGAGGAAATGGAGGGCGTGTAGAGAAGAGAAGCACCTGAGACAGTTGTAGAGTCTGCGAAAACAGAAATCGCAAAATTCCTATAAGCATTTGAGCGCTGAAGAAGCATGTAAAATGGGGGATTCGTTTTTTAGGCTTAACTTTTAGAACTGTAAATTTTCTCGGTCCGGTAAATCATGTTTGGTGAAAATTAAAGTGAACAACGTAAATTTCACTTCAGTGAAGACAAAATCAAAAAGAAAGGAAAGGAAAGTAGGAAGGACGGTAGCGACATTGCGACGTGTGGGGCTTCAGAAAACAAAACATTTGCCACACAGCTTGAAGGAACATGGATGAACCCTTGGTCTACAAAGGGTTTAAGTCGTTGGGCTCAAATGGGCCTTCAATCCTAAAACCTCTCTTAAACCCAAGGCTTGAACGACTAGTCCAGCAGCCTCCATTTTTGCAAGCTCCAAAGCTTAGCTCATAGACCGAAAGTACGAGGGTTTTATAATGCAGCACTTGGAGTAATTTGGCAAATAGTTTATGCTGGTCTTTACTTCGATAAATATTAATTATATTATTGAATAGTAACATATTTCGATGTGTCATTTTAACTTTCCAATTCATTATTTTGAGTTATATATTTATAGAATATATAACAGAATTAACAATGATATGTATCAAAAAGCGCTTGACAAAATTATGCATTGTACTTTCAGAAAATATATCAATCACATTAAATTCAGTAAAATTAAATTCATATGTTAATTGTTTATTTTGTTTTAAGTTGGCATTGGAATAATTTGATTCTAACAATTTATAATTATCTATATTTTTTTCTTAAAAATGTATTAATTATTTATAAGTCAAAATTTGAATTTAACGATAATGGTATGAGAGGATGAAATCTAGTAAATATCATTATTAATATTAAATTTTATAAGTCTTAGTACTCAAAAATTAAAAAAATTCATGATAATCGATCATGCAAATGAATGTATAGATCACGTTGACATAAAAATAATATTTAAATATATATAGTACCATTTAGATCTGCAGTTAAATAAAATTAATATAGTATTTAATTTAATAAAAATATATTTTTTTTAATTTTTAACCTACTGTTCAATATTATAAAATTATTATTCTATTTATAAAATATAAATAAATAAATTCAGCATATTATAAATGAAAAAGTATTCTATATAACTAACAAATGTTCATTTCTTATCTTTTTAATTTATTATAGGTCAATTAAAATTTTGAACCACTCTAACAAAATTTATAAAGCAAATATATGTATATACCATAAATCTTAATATAGTATATCAATATATTCTTATTTCATTACAGAATATCTTGTTTCAGAATTGTTATTATCAAAAAGTAAATATGTGTAATACATTGAAATCTATGTACATATCTATATATGAAGCAAGGAACATGACATATACTCATGAACTAAATGTTCTTAGACAAATATAGGTACATGATGAACCATTTTATAGTACCATGCTCTTATTGATGAAATTGAAAGCAATGATTATGCATATATGTCTTATTATACATGTATAAACCTTCTCGATTATTGGAGAATAGCTGAAAACCCAATCAATCTTGCCTGTATGTATCTGTAGTTTTGCAATGATAAATGTCTTGTGCGTAAAAGCCAGCATAGTAACTTAAGGTGGCAAGCACTAAGAAAAATGAGTAGGATATGCAGGCATTGAAGCACAAAAAAATAAGCAGGTAACTAAGATCGTCTACTTTTGTTCTAGCTTGGAAGAAAATTCCGTAGACAAACATGTACAGGGCAGTTGATCCCCCACGTAAGATAGACCTATAAAGCATAAACAAAATTAAGAAGATTCATTAAATGTTATATATAAAAAATTAAAATATATATATATGATCAATCCATGAAGTAATCATTTTCAAAGAAAAGTGAAAATTAAACATGTGAATTTGTTGAAATTAGAATAAAAAATAAATTAGAGAGAATTTATTCAGATATATTTACCTTTTTGGTGTCATATTTATAATAAATAAATACATGTTTAATAACAAATCATATCATTGAACAATTTTTTTAGGTTCCAAATGTATACATGTTAAAAGTAATTCATAACATAAATATTATATATTAGGTTCCATTAAATATATGTATTATATATGAATAACATATATATTTACATATTATGTTTCACTAAATATATATTATATATGAATGTAAAACTAAAAAACCATGTAAATAAAATAAAGCTAAGATTTGTCTTTGATTTTTATTACTTGAATGATAATTTATATAGCAAATAAGAAAAAGAAAAGGTGAAATGATGTTACCTCCACCACCAGTTATAATCTTTAAGATGCATCTGGTAGAATGTAAAAGCCATTCCCACCATTATAGTCACGACGGAGACCATAATGAAAGATCTAAGCAAGAGGTTAAATGCGTGGCAAACTTTCAAGTTCCAAAGACTTGCATATATTTCATCCATACGGTATAAGATCACCAAGAATGGTAGGAACCCCCCAAGAAACATCTGAACAGTTGTGCTTATTAACCTAGAATGCTTAGGTTCTATCTGATTTCTGTTTCTGCTAGTTCTAGTGTTGGTGCTGGTGCTGGCTCTTGTGCTAGCCTCGGCACTTCTTTTAGACCTGGCACTGGGGCTTGCCCTTATGTTGGCGCTAGTGCTTGTGCTGGCGTTGGGGCTAGCGCTAGCAATGGTATTGGTACTAACATCAAGTTCTCTAGATTCAGAATTGAAATACTTAAAAGAATAATGCCCTATTATACCTCCTAAAATCAGGAAAAATATTGTGCAGGACCCCCAGATAACAAAATTTATGACTTCAACGACTTGAGGTAGAATTGGAGATTCGATTGCTACTTTTGCCATCATAGTGAATGAAAAGACTGTAAGGAACACTGGAACTAGGTACAAGACTCCAGTGTGCAAGATACATTCCTTCTGCAATAAAATTTGTTCGTAACTTGATTGAAAGACTAGCAAAAAGGTAATATATAACTCCATATAGCAAGAATATTAATATAGAACTAATTACCTGTCCATGTCTATTGTATTGACTATTAAACGAAGTAGCTTCGTAACCAGAAACCAAAGACGTTAAAGAGTAAATTCCAAGAAGGTACTCATATAAAATATCCACATTACACGGTCTCAAAATTCCAGCATTTACCAGAGCAAAGAGAGCACAAATCCTGCAAGTAGAATTGGTATCAAAAGATTATTTTGATTATTTAAGTATTCTATTTCAAATCTTCCGGTCTAGTGATGCTAATTAAACATATTTTTTCTTACTTCTTCTGATTTTTATTTTTTTAATAAATTTATTTAATTATTATCTTAATGTTCATATAAAATTAATAATCTATATAATAATATAAATTATAAAACATTAATAATAGTATATATTTTTTATAATTTTTTTATAAAAAAATTATTATTATTTCATTAATAATTAATATTAACCGTAAAATTGCTTATTTTATAATTGATTATAAATAACTATAATTTGAATTAAATTTTTAAATCATAATAATTTTAAATATATTTTAAAAATATATGATATTATAACAAATCAAAATAACAACAAAATGATATCAATAAATAATAATAATATCTTTTTACTATTAAAAAACTTACAACAGACTTGAATAAATAGAATAAAACAATTCGTGTATCAAATTAATTTATTTAAAAATGATGTAATACAAAACTACTCCAAGAGCCCCAATTTTTGGCATAAAGTCACTTCATACCATTTAGGACATGGCTAGTAGTCCTAATAAAAAAATATGATACAAATTTATAAATAATTCCTATATAATAAGCAACAAGGATGAAGGACGATGGGACACCAAGCAGATGATGTAAAAGGAACAGGGCAGATAAGAAATGGTATCCTAATGCCAGCAATAAGTTTTTGAGGCTTCCGTTTAAAACATAATAGCTTGCTGTATAGAAAAACTTACGTAACAAACAGCTGAATTCCAACGGCCCGGAAAGCAGCAAATAAGGAAGAGTACGGAGGATTTGCAAGCGCACCATTATGAAGCGAAGTGACAACGTTCCTGGAGTTTTCTACGTCATGAGAAGGCCTGCAAATAATCCATGAGTTTTCCAATTCATGAATCTATGCACCAATGCAGAATTGATTTACAGAGATCACATACTCGTTGAAATAACGTCGAACATATGGACGAACAATAGCATACAGTAGCAACCACACCCAGGAGGAAATAATTGCAGCCGAATACACTACTGTTCTCCAATCAATGCTGCACCAATCTCTAGTCATGGTCTCGTAACTATCCTGACTGTTGTCGAGTCCTTTCCAGAGGACAGAGTACGTGAATTTGACTTTAACTGCGGCATCTTCAGTTATATCCGCAGCAGAATCAATGGCACTCAGAGCTGCCAGGTGTGCTACTTTGTTCTTGTAATGATACGGAAAAAAATTCACATGATTGTAAAGATAAAACTTGGGCCTTGAATAGATTGTTCCAGTGTCGAGATCAACTTTCTTCATTGTCCCCACCTTGTGCTGCAAGCGAATGTTGTTCAAGAATACGTCCACCAGAGATTCGCGTTCTATGGCATCCCTGAACTTTGCAACTTCCACTTTTGACAGTTCCTTCTCGCAGAGGACTCTCCCAAGTACATCTTTCTTGAATATGAAATCGTATCTAGTTTCATTGAAGCAATCGCCTAGGAGAATTTCTTCCAGAGATTTCTTTCGCTTGTGTTTAACTGCAATATCCAAAAGAAAACCATCACTTCTATGCAGGGCTTCATTAAGCACTAATACGAAACGAAAATCTGCATATATTTAGTTTTTCTCCCAAAGAATTTGCAGATCGTGCAAATTGCGACTTATTCGCTAATATTTTTGGATTGAAATATTAAACCGTTTTACATATGATAATACTGAAAAACAAAATGATCCGATTAATAGATATATTTGTGTGTTTGTGATCTATGTAATAGTAAATAAGCTTATTTACCTCTAGGAGAGTAAGGAGGGCAGAACGGCAACTCGAAGTATGGGCGTACATAACTGCAGGAGGAAAAAAAATTTATATCAAACGAGATTCTCATAATCTGATTTTATTTTCTTTTCCAACGTTTTCTCAGCAGCTAAACAGGAATTATTCGTCTCCATGGACTAAAATCAACAGAAGAACACAAAACAGTATGCTCAATCTTCTCCTCTATAGCGTCACAGATTCAAGCTTCTATTTCTATGTCCTCATTTCGCTACGTGTTTGCTGAAGCCGTTTTCTAGATTGAATCAACTGAAAAAAGGACCATCACAAGACAGTGAGTGATTTAATACATACCATGGATCGTTAGGAGAGCGAATTGTGTTGGCGAACAAGGAAATTCGAGCTCCTTCTTCGTAGACACTTTCGTTTGGACATAGTGCATCTTTTGTTACTTTCATTGCAAAATTCACTGATTTATATGCCACTCCAAGTAAAAATATAACAATCAGATTGAACACTAGAAGATTAAAGAATGGCACCTTGATCATTGTTCTGCCAAAAGCAGAGAGAAAGCGAGAAGAAAGAAATAGAGAAAATGGAGGGAAGGTCAGTTACATTTGATTATTTAGAATCAACAGCGCGTAACAGAATCGATTTGGTAGTTATCATGTTACGGGCGGGTGATCTACTAGGTCACCGCCAAGTATTACCAGTGTGAAAGTCCGGCAAAAAGAACTTACTAGAACTGTTCTTGCTACGCACCGTTTTAGCTACCCAGATGTGAAATGTCGAAAATAACCTCACGTATAATCTGCATAGAACTTCAAGTGATCAAGCGGTAATCATCGTTTCAAGTTCAACAGAAAATTTTTAGATTACTGTGCGATGGCTTCTCGATTAATATCGGCAGCGTCTGAAAAAATCAGACCGGCGGGGAGGAGACAGGTTCTAACCTTGACGGAGGGCGCTGCCGCTAGAATCCGCCACCTGTTGCAACTGCGCCAAAGGCCTTTCCTCAGATTAGGCGTCAAGGCTAGAGGCTGCAACGGTTTATCCTACACCCTCAATTACGCCGGTGAGTTTTGTTGAAACATTTTTCATATCTTTATTCCTTTTCACTTTATGTCATTATTTGCTTACTTTGATTTCCGGCGGACTTATCGTTTAGCTCGAATTAATATATTCTTCAAATAACTCTAACTATTTTTTGATAAATGTGAGTTATATCTAGGAAACAGAAGGGTATGATTTTTAGATGTTGTTAATTGTTTTAATGTTCAAAATTTGCCTGCTGAAATGGTTATTCAATTGAAAACATAGACCATCGATAAGGATTTATTGATTATGAGGTTTGATGATACTGTGGAATTTGGGCAATATTTTCGTTGACTAGATTTGAGCTCCGGCAATTGTAGGATCTTTAATCGTTAGATTACCTCAGTTTGAGGTATAAGAAATGGAAATTAGAGATTCATCACAAAGGATCCTGTATTAACAACTTCATCTCTTGATAAATCTATCCGAGATCTTGTATTTGTCCGTAGAGTATACTTATTGTCTATTTTGAATAAATATCTTGCATTATCCATATAATATCCCATCTCAAGTAATCTTATAGCTATTGCAGATGGAATTAGAATAACTGCATCTCATGGTAATATTACCTCATAGATGATATGATTTTTAGCATTCTCATCATCTATTTATCTCCATTTCGGGATTATATTGTTGTATTTTAGAAAATTATTTCAAGTGCAATTGAAGTTTGAAAATAATAACTTAATTTTAAGCATTTCTAAACAAAGTGAGTAAAGGATCAGGAGAGTGCAACTTAAATTGACAAGAAAAATATCATTACATGTACAAAATGAAGTAAGCGACAATAACTTCAATAACAATAAAGAAAATAAATGTTCTGTGAAAATAAATGAAGATTTGGTTATTTTAGCTTACAAAAGTTCTTAAAACTGTGAAAATATTTCTTTCTATACAAGAATTAGTTTCAGACGTGTAGTTGATTATTTTCCTTATAATAGCTGGAGAAGTTTGATTTTTTTAATGTTCAGTTTCATCTTCTTCTGGTGGAGTTGTAAGTCTTGAGTGTATGTCTAGTGATTTAGATGAAATATTAGCCCATCATAGTTTTATGTGTTTAGCTATTTCATAGAACTTAGTTGATATTCTTTTGATACCTCCCACTTGATAGATGAGAAGGGGAAGTTTGACGAGTTAGTTAAGGATAAGGGTGTAAAGATACTTGTTGATCCGAAGGCTCTTATGCATGTTATTGGGACCAAGATGGATTTTGTAGATGACAAGCTCAGGTACATATCTATTCTTTTTATTTATTTTGCATACCATAGAACTCGGATTATTTATTTTCTGGCTATATTTACTTCTCTATGCAGTTTTCAAATTAAACAATACAAATCTGATTATCAAAGATACCTACCATCAACTGCAGCCATCCACGTATCCAATTTTTAACTTAACAACTAGTAGATGTAGATTAATTCAATCACTTTCACCTTTTAGCAGTCACTTTTTATCATCTTGGTTTCACTACGATAAGTCCTGTCACTGGCAGGATTGGCAGCCAAGAGTTTTGCCACCTTATGAGATAATCTGGCCATTATGCTGGTTATCTAAGCCTTGTTCTCGTTTTCTCTCTGCATCCATTCTGTCACATCACTTGCTCCTTAAATGATGTAAATGGAACCAAAAGGTTTGTCATGCTTGTGATTGTGAATGGTTCCATCTTTGCTGATCCACAGCTGAGACAATGGTGTTTGGCATATATTTTTTACATGTAAGAATGTGTACCTTTTTAAGGAAACCTTTTCAGATGCATGTTTTGTTATGTGGCAATGCTATGGTGCCTCAGGGGTAAACTACCTCCATCATTCTCCACCAGTGAATTCATAAAGAAGAACCACAGCCTTTAAGAATAAGATAACATATATAAATTGTTAACCTTTTCTCCTTTGCAGCCTTGGGGGCAATTTGCCCCCTAGGCATTTAGAACCTCCCATTATCTTCTGGGGATAAGGAAGGATTCGCTCTATCCCTCCTAAACCACTAGCCTGACCCTCTCCAAACACAGAGAGAAACTAGGCAAGTCAAGTGACAAATTACTGAGTTGGCTGAAGATAAATATGTTGTATCCATCTGAGGATGCACATGCATTTGATCTTAGTTGCCAAATTTATTTCCTTGGGTGTTAGTTCTTATTGGAAATTGCACACACATTATTATGTGGATACTGCCTATTCTGCTCACTTCTATATTGGCCCTGTATGTTTGCTTCCCATAATATTTTGAGCCTTATATATCTAGCCAATTTTCTCAATCTATTACCATTATCATATATGGCTCTCTTCTTTTGCAGTTCTGAATTCATATTTATCAATCCAAACTCTAAAGGGCAATGTGGTTGTGGAGAATCTTTCATGACATCAGCAAGTACAGCAGCTGCCAAGCAAGGCGGTAGTTGAGAATTTTGGCCAACTTGTAAATTGCAAAAGATCACTGATTAGATTAATTTTTATTTTCCCAAGTGAAGCATAAATACCTGCCTGCCCAATTCTAATCCTCAAAATAAATAAGGATGAAACTAAACTTAACTTACATGGTCAGCTTATATAGCAGAGAGAGCCAACAACAAACTTCTAGTTAACACATTCAGAGAGGTTGAAACTACCAAAGAAGAACAGCTGTGTGTATGAGTATTTATCATAGATTATTGTTGACGTGAATTGTTGCATTTCCTTTCTTCTTCTCATTCAATTCAAACTGTTGTCCTGGCTGAAACGAAGCAATTTATTGCGAGTACAATGGTAAAGCTTGCTTTGCTCCTCAACTCAAATGCTATTTATTGCCGTTATAAGCAGAGAGAGCCAACAACAAACTTCTAGTTAACACATTCAGAGAGGTTGAAACTACCAAAGAAGAACAGCTGTGTGTATGAGTATTTATCATAGATTATTGTTGACGTGAATTGTTGCATTTCCTTTCTTCCTCTCATTCAATTCAAACTGTTGTCCTGGCTGAAACGAAGCAATTTATTGTGAGTACAATGGTAAGGCTTGCTTTGCTCCTCGACTCAAATGCTATTTATTACCGATGATTAGTGAAGTTCGTGCTCCTCTCATCTGTATTTTGTTTAGGCATTGGCATACCCCAAATGCTTCACTTGACATGGACGATTTCCCAGGACTAAATTCATGAGTATTCATAGCTTTTGTTGCTGTTCTCCATGTTATCAGTAAGCTCTTACTTCGTTAGCTGAGGATTGAGTATATAAACATAGAAAAAACTTTTGTTGTTTATTGATATTGGATTATGTACTAGATCTTTTTTATGAGAGATTGTCTGCCGGATTAAAACCCGTATGTTAGTGGTTAGAAGGAACTTATCTTGCAATGATGCTTTTGATAGAGGTTATGTTGAAATTCAATCCCCACGTGGGAAAGCTGTTCGGGCGCGCGTATAATGTAACGACTGCAAGTGTAAAAGGGCAATTCCATGGCTTTGATGGTGGCATATTTAGATATGTGAGGCAACGATGGTGTCTCTTCTATATAACTCTCCTCTCTTCTAACCGGTTACCACTGGGTTGAAACCAGGAGCGAAGACACGCATGGAGCAAGTAATCAACGAGGCAAAACTTAATGTAATACAATATATTGGAATCTTACTAAGATATAAAGTTCAGTGAGTTATAGCTGACAATACGTACTAATGAAGTAATTATTTGATATTTAAGAAATAAAGAAAAATTAATCAAATCCTATTGATTCGTTTAAAATCATACAAAAAGATTTAAACAGTACCACTTACATTACAAAATATAATTTTTTTTGCAGTTTTTGTTTTTTTTTCAACCATTACCATTACTAGTTTGAGTTACAGTAGACTGATCACTTTTACCACTTGTTTTAGTTTTGTTAGACATCAGAAGTGCTGAAGGCATATATATCTACATACTATCTCCATCCTGTAACATATACATACATTCCACCCAGTGTGGAAAACCACAATGGAAATCTGAAGAAGAAGAACCAGGGAACAAAAGCACCTACTTGTAAAAAACTGTAAACAGTAAATAAAATAACCAAACAATTCTTTTGAATATCCCCAATACCCCAACCACCAAAAACAAAAAAAAACAAAAAAAAGACAACTTAGAATATATATTACATTGAGAAACTAGTTTCACCCCGGTTTTTGTCTTCAAAATGTCCTGGCCTTCTTCGAAGTAGTGGTGCCTTGTCCCGAATGGGTAAAATCTCCCTGAACGAACCCAAAATTTCTTCTCCATCTTTCCCTTTGAATTTCCATTCCATCGGAGCAGTTCTTTGATTCTTATACTAATAAATTTTGTATAATACCATGCAAAATGCATTTACCATCGCAGTAACTAACTTTGGGCTTTTTTCCAAAGGCCAACTTACGGCCAACTCACGGTCCTCCTAAGAAGTCTCAATTTCTCTCTAGCTCTTTCTGCCTTGGTTTGTGCATTCGTTTTTATTTCTTCAAAATACTGCCAACACATCATTTGAAAGTAAATGGAAGTTTAGAAGACAGCAAGGCCGGAACAAAAGAATTGTGTACCCATATTTAACTATTACCAACCAGCAGTAACAAACAAGGTTCACACAATAACTTTTTGAACAATTAGGGATTAGTTCTGAGAATCGTGTGCGGGAAATATAGGAAGAAAATAGTTTTACCTGTTGTTTTCTTCTCGTCTCCAGCTCCGCCTGCTTGAGTACAAGAGATGAAGAAGCATAATCATGTAAATACCACGTAGAGAATTAAGCTTAACAATGAATATTATTCATTACCAAAATTGGATATTACCAGAGTATGCTTCAGGTGCGTATTCTCTTCTTTTAATTGATTTAGTTCTGCTTCTAGTTCCACTGTATACGCCTGAAGGAGCAATATTAAGATATCTCAAAATCGTTTTTCTTGTTCTTACATATATATATATATATTATATTTATATTTATTGTTTTATTTAAGTAAGTGTACCTGTTTTCTGGCTCTAGACCTGGCAGCGGATTCTCTGTTCTTGATCATCCTCCTCTGCCTTCTCTCCACCACCTTCTCCACTGGACCATCAATAATCCTCTTTCTTCCTCTCAGTACTACACTCATGTCCATCCCATACTGATTCCCTGCACAATCAACCTGGCTTGTACACATATCCGACGGCGCGACAGGGCTCATCGGAGGCACCACCGCTATCGGCTGCACAGGGGCATACCCTCCTCCATTCGCCACTCTCCCACCATAACAAACGGCCGACGTTGGACGCGACGGAGCTTGTGGGTACCCCCCGTTCATCTTACCATTATTGGCATACCCCGTTGGCTCTCCAATCACTCCGCCTCCGGCCGTATGCATTGGCGGGTAAACACCACTGCTGCCACTAGGGCCACCGCCGGAGTTATTGTTGCCACCCATTGTCATTATATGTCTAGGAACATAGCTTGGAGCCACGTTCGCATTGTTGGTATTTTGGTAGACCCCGAAATGCTGCTGTTGTGGAGCCAAACTCGGCGGGACTACTGCACACTGTTCTCTCACTACACCTGCTTTGATCAAGAAATCCTCCAGTGTCATCTCCCCAAAAGTCGGCTGCTGAGATGCACTGCTCAGAGTCTGCAAATTACTACCACCGCTCTCGTTACCATCCCGTCCACCTCCCTCTCCTCGTTGTCCTTTGTGTATCTCAGACCAGACTTCTTCCACAGTCTTCCTACACAACGGCGCGGGAATCGTGAGCGAGCCTTGTCTCGCCAAGCTTGGTTGTTTTCCTGCACCACCACTTCTTCCAGCACCCGCATCCGCACCCAAAGGTACATCCAGGCTTGCCAGTTGATTCTCGTCGTTGTTGAGGTTACTGGGTATGGAGATCGTTGTGTTTGTGCCGGTGCATACGGCTTGGTTCTCTTCGGCGTTCCAGATGCTGGTGAGGAACTCTTCCATGTTCATAGAACCGAAGTTCTTGCCGCTCTCGCAGAGCGCATGCTGGAATTCGTCGAGAGTGAGCGAGTAAATGGAAGACTGCCTCCCCAGACACGAGAACGGGAGAGAGCCGTTTTTTTGATATGGGTCTCCATGCGGCGGCGACTCTCGTAGGTCGCCATGCACCGCCATTTTTGACTCCGTCAGAACCATGTTTTTTTCTTTTTTAAGTTCCATTCTGCTACAAGAAGACAGAAATATACATGTAGCTAGTTATCGCAGAGAAATAGAAATATATGTATATATATCCTACAGGACTTTGAGTTTGTACAACATATATGTATATACACAACCAGGGTAACATATATATAGAAATACACCATCAACTCGCGCAGAATTTGTCTCCTAGTTTATTTATTTAATTATATATTCTGAGAGTTAGGTGGTCTCCTAGGCTCTACAAATCACAATCGCCCTTAATTTTTTTGAAGAGTTCATTGCCCTTAATTGCCAACGCCATATCTTATTGTCGCCCCGCCCCGTTCAAGCAACTTAATGGGATTTCACTTACTTTCCAGATAAGGTAATTTTATAACTTTTATAATTAAACTCACTAATCCAAATCAATTTTACTAATTAATTATAGGTAGTTCAATCCGACTTGATGGTCTGTCTCTGATTAATACGTCCTTGTCACAGAAAAGGGAAACTATTTTCGCTTGCGTAAGCGCCGTCAATCAATAATTAATGATAGATAATTAATAATTACAATGCGAAAATTGATAAACTCTTTCCTTTTTCGGAAATGAATTCCACCTAATTAAGCGAATCTTTTCAATAAATTCATGCGATTAATTGATTTAAGTAAAATTAATAAATAAACCTACTTACTAACTCATCAATCAACTGAAGCAAATATCAATACCATTATTAGCTACGTTTGGCAGGAACGAACTCATTTGCTCCAGATATAACCTTAAGGACTTGAATCGAAGCAAACCTGATCAACAAAGCAGGCAGGGAGGGAGACAACCTCTGGTTTAATTCTCTTCTCTTCGAACATCCACTTCAGATCTACAAATCGCCATTGAAGCTTCTTCGAACTTCATAAACAACAGAACACAGAGAACAATACGGCCAGCTTAGGTAGCCAAGTTGCCGGAAGCGCGAGAGCAGAACGAGTTCTGCGTTTTCTGATGATCAAATTGAATTTCTTAAGTTACCGGCTGCAGGAGCTTATGGGGCCCAGTGAATGAGCATAAGTCAAATTTATCAATCCCTGGTAATGAATTTTCCTGTCCCGTCTCGAATCTTTGACACGTTTCCAACACGTGCCGAGTTGTTGCTTGATATGGTTACCCAGTGCGATTGTAAAACCAGCACGTGTAATCTCCAAATTAAAGCTTACGTAACGCTCGCCTGCATGTAATGTAACTAAACGACGAACCAATAATTTTTTTTTCAACGTAATAATAATAGAAAATTTTACACACATAAATATAGAAATATATATATAATCAAATTAATTTGCTCTTTAATAAGCAATTAATTAGCTGATTACTTGGCCATTGAAAAGGTATTATATATATTTTTTCAATAAATATTCAATTTTGTTTTATTATAAGTTTTGGATTTTTACGAAAGCAGTAAATGATTGCTAATTTGAACATAGGATAACAAGTGGTGATTATTTAAATTTTTTGCTGTTAATAATTTTATAAATAATTAATTATATTTTACTATTTATATTAAAATCAACTAATTAAATTTGTTCATAGTTTTTTGGGTAAATAAATTTATTCATAGTTGATAATACAAGGCAGTCCTTTTAAGCGCATAAAAACCATTCTTGTTTCCCTATAACCGACTGTTTACCATATGTTCGTCTAGCATGGCTCGAACACCTTGACGGGCACTCATAAATTCACATTTCTAATTTTATTTTATTTTTAATTTCTTTTAAGTCATTATTTTGTCTTGGAGTCAAATTTGTCTGGTTCCAGATTCCATAGCAAGTTATATATATACACACAAAATGAACAAAATAGCTTAGATCAGATATGTGAAAATCATAAATCTCATGATGTGTCATCAATAAAAGTCACCAATTTGGACGATGCTGATACCGGAGATCTGATACAGTAAATGGCCCAACCGGACCCACTTTATGAAAGTGTGTCACGTGCCATCAAGAATATAACTCGTGCACGCAAGTCGTTGTTTGTTTGTTAGCGGAGGTAAATATCCCAAGCACGTGTGCTTTTGAATATAATATATTCCTGCCTTGCCAATTCCCAAGTTCGGTTTACGTCAATTTGAGAATTTCGGACAAAATTGAACGCCGTCGTTTCGGTATCAGCACTTGGTGGCCGGTGTTTTACCATGTGCCTGCGGGTAGGACGGTCGACCGTTAACTTATTATTTTGCAGCCAAAATGGAGGAGGATGACAAAAGCCTTTCTGGATTTTCAGAAATGGGCTTCAAGTCAGCCTAATTATTTTTTAGACCCATTTAAGGTTCGAACGGCCAAAATCGACATAAAAATAAAGATGTTTTTTCACTCTGGGTCCAGATCTTATGGGTATTTTCTGAAGTGGGCTGACACTCAGCCTAATTAATAATTAATCTAAATTTAAGTTGATTATTCCAATTTAATAAATATAATTTGTACAACTGACATTATTTATATAAATTAATTATTTAAATTGAATATTAATTTAATATTTTAATTCAATTGACTTATTTTTAATACCTCTTTTGGTAGAGGGTTTTTAGTACTTATTTATATACGGAAGCAAAAATCTCTTCTATTTATAAATTATTATTTTTAATTATATTTATTATAATTTAATTAATATTTAAAATTTAATTAGAATTTAAAGATGAAGTGTTATACCGATTTTAAAATTAACAAGTGTATATTCTTGTATTAATTATTTGTTTATCTCAATTGACGGAGAGAATTTGTTTAGTCGAAAAATGATTATCAGTTCAATACTACAATATACCTCTTGTTTTTTTTAAGTCAATAAGGAATAAATAAAATGTTTGGAGCTAATAGTCGAGTAGCAGATGCTACGACGTGTGATTAATTCATAGTATATTATCATAAAAATATTAAACGACATTCAACAAAAGAATACATGTATAAAAAACTAGTACATATTAAGTGCTAAAATATTATAAATAAATAAGTTTTATTCGTGTAAATAATAACATTACTATTACTTATGTAAAAAGTATAAATAGTACATTTACTTAAGATGGTATTATTTTTTATAATATTTGATTATATATATTAAATAAGTAAATATCTACATATAAATATGATAATGTCAAATATATATTATATACATAAAATCAAATTATGGCTATTGTAATTATTTTATTTTGTGGAGTTTAGCTTATATTTTAATTTTATAAAATTAAAATGAAAAATAAAAATTTTAATTCATATTTTTATTTTTTACTTTAATGATAAATTATTATATCTAGTACACTAACAGTGCACATAAACATTTTTTTTTAAATCAATGTAAAATATAAAATTGAACCAATCGAACAGTTTAAATAAATTAAATATATAATTGTATATAATAAAAATTTCAATTTTAACTTTTAAATGTAGTTCAAGACTTAATTTTATTTTTCAATTGAATTAACGGGCAATTACTATTAAAAAGAAAAAGAATTGTGGTTAACGAAAAGTAATTGGTTGAAATATTCTAATTCAGACTCGATTTGGTCGAACTGATTAGTTCTCACGAGTTTATCAAGAACGACAGTTAGCTGCTCTCCCCGAGTTGACTC
The DNA here is from genome assembly GCF_000150535.2 of Carica papaya. The sequence continues at coordinate 157,899 of NW_019014687.1, forward strand.
TTACCAATTCCTCCACCTTTAGTTTCCATTTTTCCACGAGTCACACTGCCTTCTTTCTCCCTCTCTGCTCGACCGGCTTCACGAAGGCCCTACTTAAATCAACTCTCACTCAGTTTTCCCTTGTCATCCCCGCGAACCTCAGCGCGCCTCTTGTCGTTCTCTCCCTTCAAGCAGTCTCAGCCCTTTCTTCCGTTATTGTCGGCCACTTGGCGTCCTTTAATGGTAACCTCTGAGCGCAACTCGCTCAAATGCAACTCAACTCGAGACCCGCGGTAATCATTGCCCCGCAACCAGTTATCGCCGCGACGTCTTCTGCTCTACAAACGGTGCTACCTCGGCTCCTCTTAATTGAAGGTCCCTTTCATTTATTTGGTCTTTGTTTTACAATTTTATGATATGAACTTGTTTTCATTTGTATGCACAACTTGGATGTTTCGTTTTACATGTTTTTGCTTGATTTGGATTTTGTCTTGATTCAGCCTTACAAGTATATAGTATATGTATATTTTTAGTCATTATGTGTTCGAATATGTTCTTAAGCTAAGAAGATAGAATACTTAATAGTGTTCAAAATGATACATGGCTAGTAAACAATATTATTATTATTATTATTATTTGTCTATTTCTTGGTAATCCATGGTTCTATCTGTGTGGTTTGTCTCAACTTTGAGTTTTTGGAGAGAATTGAGCTACACGGACAGTAAATTGGAAATCCTTACACTAAATTATTACACTACTATGCAACTCAAACCATTTACGCCAAATTTCAGGACCTTGCTTATGTAAATGGCGTCCTCTCTGCTGTCTCGCACTTCTCGCAGTATCCTGAAATCCTATGTGTCTTCTAGTTCCTCCTTGCTCGCTTTTCTCACTGTCAAAGTCATCTCCCCATTAAGCCCTAGTCCCAACCCTAGTGCAGCGATTCCTTTAGGCCCCTGGGCCAATCAACTCGCTTATAATTTCCATTTTCTATCCAGCCTTGAGTTTTCTCATAAAAGTTTGGGATCTCCCCGAGAATACAACACATTTGGTAAGAATTATAGATCTTTAGAAGGAATCTCAACATCATCCTCATTGCCTAAAATAGCAAAAGGCAGCTCAGAGGAGGATAGAAAGGAGAGTACTGCCAATGAAGAGTCATGGATTGACTATTTGCCCAGGAAAGCTCAACCATATGCAAAACTTGCTCGCTTGGATAAACCCATCGGGACCTGGTTGCTTGCCTGGCCATGTATGTGGTAAGCTCTTTTTCTTTGATGTTTTGTGCTGTTTGGATGCTGAGAAAATGACTGAAAGTTTACATAGAAGATTTCACAGTTTAGCATTACAATGATGCGGTTCTAAGTTTTTTTTTATTCTTTTGTAACTGAAGACAGATATTGTCTTTTTACTTCTATACGTATTTCCCCTTGTCTACTGTTCTTGTCACCTCTCAATGCTCTTGGGGCTTTGTTTGGAAGAAGTTGGGAGGGATTTAAGTGATGGAACAGAGTGAAGTGGAAGGGAAAAATATCTTATCTTGTTTGGAATAGAGAGAAATGGATAGTTAAAAATACTTTCATAGTAGAAATGAAAATATAATGTCTTATATTTTTTGGGTAGGAGGTGAAATAGAGAGGAATACAAACTTTTATTATCTAACTTCTATGGGTCGTTGGTTGGAGCAAAATTATAGAAGTTTTAGGAATTGGTAAAGCTGCTGCACATGCTTTGGGACAAGATGTCGTTCTTTGCTTTTTGTTGGGTGAGGCTAACAATTTATTTAGAGTACTTTATCTATTTTGCAAAGGGATTTCCTCTATTTTTTATGTGTTTTATTGTTTTTTTTATGTTTTTGCTGGAGGATGACCCCTCCCATCTTGGCTAGAGCAACATTCTCTCTTTCAGCAGAAGACAATGATACTTTTATGGTAGGAGATGAGGCAGGTAGAAATAGGGGTTCAATTGTTTAAGAAGAATGAGGATAATCCAATCATTACACAAGATATTTTTTAACTCTCATCCGCTCTTTCATCCATTTCTCTGCCACATCAAGGAATAAATTTTTTGGGATCTTGGAGGGGAATGAGATGAAATTTCACCTTCATTTGCCTTCATTCATTACTAAAGTCTCGTCCAACAAGTTGAATCTCGTTT
>NW_019014687.1:165221-186318 GCF_000150535.2 Carica papaya
TTTCTTACGCTTATTCTCTTTTTTTTTTCTGGGGAAGAGGGGAGATGGAGGGAGGATGGGATAGTGCAGTTTTTTTATGTGTTTGCATCAAAGAAGTAAAAACCAGCCCAGAAGTGCCTGCAGTACAATGGTACATGCGCAACTTGTCACCTGATAAAATATTGGTGAAAACTGGTTGTACTGGACCTATGGGCTGAGAAATTGCATCTAAGCTGGTATTAGTTTAAAAAGTTAAATTAGGTTATTAGGCTTGAAAGGGAGTTTTGCTAATCTATTTTTGTTGCTAGGTTTTCTAAATAATTTTTTTTTAATTGCCAGATCATTATCTTCAGACCCTAATATTTCCGTATTTCTTTATCATTCAAGTCATTTTATCTTCGTTTTTCTAATTCCTACACTACCATTTTATTTTTCTCATCCTGTAATTTAATTCTGTTGCTTCTGAAATTCAATTTTGTTCGCTAATTAAAACCCATCATAAGATCTAATGATAACTTTTCTTGGTGTTTTCTGTTACAGTATTTTGTATATGTTTTGTGTATTAAATTTAATCTTTATATAAAATATATAAAGTAGCAGGAAATTTGAAACAATACATGAAAAATATTAATATTAGTACTTAGCATTCCAAGAAAAGAAAAGATAATACGGTCTTTACTACCTCAGTTGCATAGCCATGAATGCATCTGTGGTTTTTTTGTTTTTCACTTGGACATTTTCTCTATGGCCTATGCTTTTCTTTTTCTTTATTAATGAAATAAATTGATAACCATGTATTCAGGATAAAGAAGATGATGTGAAAGTTGGTGTTAAATCTACAGCTTTAAGATTTGGCGATTCAACCACGAAGTGGATTACTGGGTTTGGAATTGCATGCATCAGTAGTCTTGCTCTTAGTGGATATAATGCTGATATTGGTAAGTGCTTCCTTTTTCAATCTCTTTAAATTTTTTGATTAAAAGTGTTTCATCTTATGATAACGGTTTTCTAATTAATTTATTTTGCATAATTCATTGTGGAGTAGGGTGGCCATTTTATGCATTCTTGGCGGCTGCATCAGGACAATTAGCTTGGCAGATATGGACGGTTGACCTATCTTCTCGTGCTGACTGCAACAAGAAGTGCGTATTTGTTTATTTTGATTGTCATAGAGGTCAAGCATGTTGGTTCTCCTATATATGTGGAAAGGTTACAGTGTTTCCCTGTCCTTTCAGGTAGTGGCATGGGGATGGTGTCAATCCTCCTTAATTTTAGGCGTGCACAACCTAAGTTGTATTTAATGATATGCATTGCATCTTCCATTACATTGTTGCCATCGCATGAGTGTCTTAAACAACATGCTTTTCGCTCAGCATCCATGATGGCCATCTGGTCATGATTTCATGTCCTCAAAACTTAAATACTTTTCCCCCCATTCCCACATGGCCATCATTTTATCTTGTCATCCTTAATTTTTTTTAAATAAAAATATTGTCATCCTTAATGACATTACTAATATCAAATTGGCAAATAACTAGAGACCTTCACTTCTAGATGGAGTGGGTAGGGGTTCTATCCCCAACTTATGCAGTCCTATCCTAATATTTAGATTCCATCCAAAAGAAAAAGGGATGTTGGCTAAATGTTATCTATTTGCTCAATATAGCTACGATTAATCTTTAGGCATCAGCCAAATGAATTATTTGTCATAGCCTGTAGACAGAACCTTCATCTTTTCTGTTAAAAGATTTTAAAATTTGTATCAGGCTCCCCTTGGCTTGTGTTTCATACATGTTTCCTTTTCAATATATATATATATATACACATATGAATGTATGCTTGGTAGTGAAGAAAATTGAGAGAAAATATTCTTCCTTTCTTTGATGAATGATTTCCACACATATATATAAAAGTTTACTACTCTAACAATCTAACAAATTCTGGAGAGAAACCTAACAAAATTCTGTTTCTAAGGACAAATTTGTTGGTGATTCCCTCCATTTACAGCACATAACAGCTGTAAATGCTTTCTCTATTTACAGCACATAACATTTGTAAATAACCATTTTTAATCCTAATTTATTCTTTTAATTATTATATTTTCTACACTCCCCCTCAATCTAGTTTACGTATATGTTGAGTAAACCTAGATTGGATATTATGTCATCAAAGGGTCTCTTAGGAAGAGCTTTAGTTAGAATATCTGCGATCTGTTGATTGATTGAAATATGCATCAGAGTTATAGTACCATCTTCCAATTTTTCTCTAATGAAATGACGATCAATCTCCACATGTTTAGTTTTATCGTGATGTACTGAATTTTTGGCCATAGTAATTGTTGATTGGTTGTCGCACCATACTTTCATGGGCATATTGTTGAAGACTTTTAATTCTTCAAGTATTCTCTTCAACCATACACCTTGACAAATACCATGAGCGAGCGCTCTAAATTCAGATTCTGCACTGCTGCGAGACACAACTGACTGTTTCTTGCTTCTCCAGGTAACCAGGTTACCCCAAACATAGGTACAATATCCTAATGTAGATCTCTTGTCGTTTGTAGAACCTACCCAATCCGCATCCGTGTAAATTTTAACACCCCTTATGTCTGTTTTTTGAAAGAATAAATCTTGTCCTAGAGTTTTCTTGAGATACCTCAGAATCCGATATACAGCACTCATGTGATCTTTTGTTGGCTGATGCATGAACTGACTTACTGTATTTACTGCAAAACTGATGTCTGGTCTTGTGTGAGCCAAGTAAATAAGTTTCCCAACAAGTCTTTGGTATCTCCCTTTGTCAACCATTTTATTATTGATTTTGGATTCAAGTTTGATGACTGAGTCCATAGGGGTATCAGCAGACTTGCTTCCTAGCATCCCAGTCTCCTTTAGGAGATTCAGAATGTACTTTCGTTGAGAAACTGAAATTTTCTTTTTTGATCTAGCTACTTCCATACCGAGGAAGTACTTTAGTGCTGTAAGATCTTTTATTTCAAATTCTTTGGACAGGAATTTTTTAAGTTTCTGAATCTTCTCAAGATAATCTCCTGTAAGAATGATATCATTAACATACACAATCAAAATAACCTTTTTACCTGATATGCAATGTTTGACGAACAATGTATGGTCGGATTGACATTGTTCATATCCTTTATGTTTTACAGCTCTTGTGAATATGTCAAACCATGCTCTTGGAAATTGTTTTAGGGCATAAAGTGATTTCTTCAATTTATACATTTTCTGAGAGTTAGTTAATTCGAACCCTGATGGTATATTCATATACACTTCTTCTTCCAAATCGCCATTACGGAATGCATTCTTTACATCTAATTGATACAGTGGCCAGTCAATGTTAGATGCAAGTGAGAGGAGTACCCGAATAATATTGTGCCTGATAATCTATACCATATGATTGTGTATAGTCTTTGACTACCAGGCGGGCCTTAAGCCTGTTCACACTTCCATCTGTATTATATTTGATTGTAAAAACCCATTTACATCCTACTTGACGCTTTCCTGGAGGAAGATCAGTTAGTTCCCATGTTTCATTCTTTTCAAGTGCCCTGATCTCATCTAGGACAGCTAACTTCTATTCTGGAATTTCCAAGGCCTCATGTATTGTTCTAGGTTCAGGTGAACTGCTGTCTATCCTGCTCACAAAAGCATGATGTTCTAAGGATAATTTGTCCAATGAAACATAGTCCTGTATAGGATATTTGGTGCATGTTCGAGTGTCATTCCTCAAAATAATAGGAATATCAGAATCAACGGAATCAAGAGTTAGTACAAAAATTACGTTACCTGGAATAGTGGGGAATTCATGGCAGTGTTTGGATGATTCGGGTGATTTTCCTTTGTTTCTTCTTATATAGACACGTAACTCACTCGTTGTAGGTAATGGGCTTTCTATAACAGATTTTGGTTCTGATTTCTTTTGTGAGGTTTCGGGTTCAATCTCCAATGAAGGTTTGTCTGGTGATGGATTTTGTGGGTAGAGAGGTGGAACATACACATCCCACAACTGATATTCCTGAGTGAATGTCTCCCCCTGAATATCAGTGGTGGGATAAAATGGTTGATTCTAAAAAAAAGTGACATCCATGGTATTATAAAATCGGCAGGTTTCTAGAACTAGACATTTGTATCCTTTTTTATTTACTGAGTACCCAACAAAAATACACTTTATTGCTCTTGGGTCTAATTTTTCACGAAGATGTATATGAATGTGGATATATGCTAAACACCCAAATATTTTAAGTGGCAAAGTGTTTAAGATGTGAGAATCAAGAAAGATTTTTGAGAGAATAGTGTATGATGATTGAAACTGTAGAATACGGGAAGGCATCCGATTAATCAAATAGGTAGTTGTAAGGACAGCTACTCCCCAAAGATATTTTGGTACATGTGTGGTGAACATGAGAGATCTAGCAACCTCAAGAATATGTATGTTTTTTCTTTCGGGTATGCCGTTTTGCTGTGGAGTATGAATGCAGGAGATTTGATGAATAATACCATGTTCAGTAAAGTATTTTTCAAGAGTATTTTCAAAATATTCACAAGTATTGTCGGATTTCAATACTTGGATGGTAGCATGAAATTGGGTTCGAATCATTGTATGAAATTTTTTAAATAGGGATTCGACTTCAGATTTTTCCTTCATGAGAAATACCCAAGTAATTCTTGTATGATCATCAATAAAAGATATAAACCACCTAGTTCTGGAAACGTTGGAAACCTTGGAAGGGCCCCAAACATTACTGTGAATTAATGCAAATGGTTTAGATGGTTTATATGGTAGACTATGGAATGAACTTCGAGTATGTTTAGAAAATTGACAAACTTCACACTGTAATGAAACTAGATCTTTTCCTTTAAATAGTAGTGGAAACATTCTTTTTAAGTACATGAAGTTTGGATGTCCTAGTCTATAGTGCCACAACATAATATCATGATCATTATTTTTGGAAATAGGAATAGAGTTTTCACATACTGCATTGTGAGTTTGTCTTTTAGAGGTGTTGACTTGAAACAAATATAATCTCGAGCTCATCCTAGCACTGCTAATCGTCCTCCCCGAGTCCAAATCCTGGAAATTACACATATTATAAACAAATTTTGCAGCACATTTCAAATCTTCACATAGTTTGCTGACAGACAACAAATTACAATCCAAATTCGGAACATGGAAAACTGAACAGAGAGTCAAATTTGGAGACAAATTTACAGACCCCATTCCTGCCACTTTTGAGAGAGAACCATCTGCAATTTTGATTGAAATATTTTCTTCACATCTTCTGTAATTTTGGAACATTGAAAAATCGCCACTCATATGATTAGATGCTCCAGAGTCTACCACTCACACCTGTCCTTTTTCTAAAAGAGCAAATAAATCATGAATATTAACTTTGTGTGCCACAGAGGCATTGACCGAGTGAGATTTCTTGGACAAGATTTGTTGGAGGGCTTCCAACTGTTCAGGGGTAAATGGGTCTTTTCCCATCTCATAAAAAATTACTTCCTCAGCCGTCACGTGATTTCCTCAAAGCTTGCTGGAGGTCTCTGCTTTCGACATTTTTCACTCACCCGAAGGTGGTTTCCAGTCACTTGCCTTGCCGTGAAGCTTCCAGCAACGTTCCCGAGTGTGCTCTTGCTTCCGACAGTGGTCGCACCAGGGCCTTGTCTTCTTCGTTCAACTGTCAATCGCTCGGGTTGTGAGAGCTGAAGAATTTTTAGTCCGGTGAGGTTGGTCATTCTCTCCCATCATGATCTTCCAACGATTCTCCTCGCGTCGAACCTTAGAAAAAATTTTTCGAAGACTCGGCAAGGGTTTGGTGCTCAGAACACGTTCCCGAATCGCGTCGAGATTTTTGTTTAGCCATAGCAGGAATTTGAAGACTCGCTTTTCTTCCACAAAGACTTTGAAGTTTTTCGTGTCTTCGGGGCAGTTCCAGTGACGCTCTTCGAAGGCGTTCATCTGCTGCCAATTTCGACTAAGGATACTGTAATACTGGATGACACTGAGTTCTCTTTGTCGAAGGTCATGAAGAGTTGACTCGATTTCGAATATTGCAGAGGTATTTTGCTTGCTGGAGTAGAGTTCCTGTGCTGTCTTCCAGATTTCATGAGTAGTTTCGTAGAGAAAGAAATTCTCTCCGATTTTAGGAGTCATTGAGGTAATGAGCCAGGACATGACCATACTGTCTTCGATCTCCTAGGTTTGTGCATTTGCACCGGACGCTAGAGGAGGCATGAGCTCGCCAGTGAGGTGCCCATAATGCCCCCTTCCGCGGATGAAGAGACAGACAGACGACGACCATTAAAGGAAGTTGCTGCCATCGAGTTCATGTCCTGTGATACAGGATGATGGTAGTTCACTCACAGCTCTGGTTGTTGCTGTGTGATGATAAGAACCAGAGGAAACTTCTGGTGGAGAGGATGGAAGCTCACCCGAGGCCATTTTTTATTACGGCTCAGCAAAGTTTGATATCAATTTCTTTTTGGATCAGGTATTGCTCTGATACCATGAAGAAAATTGAGAGAAAATATTCTTTATTCTTTGATGAATGATTTACACACATATATATACAAGTCTACTACCCTAACAACCTAACAAATTCTGGAGAGAAACCTAACAAAATTCTGTTTCTAAGGACAAAAATTTGTTGGTGATTCCCTCCATTTACAGCACATAACAACGGTAAATGGTTCCTCTATTTACAGCATATAACAGTTGTAAATAATCATTTTTAATCATAATTTATTCTTCTAATTATTATATTTTCTACAGGTAGTTTGTCGCATAATAGAGATGCATTTAGAGGATTTCAAATCCAGGTTGATCCTTTATTTATATGCAGAATATTTAACAGATAAAAAGATACTCTGTAGAATATGATTGTTGGTCGGTTGATTTCAGTTATTTTATGTCTAAATTCAGTTAATGTCTTTGTATTTATTAGTTTCTTTATCTTAGTTGGTCCGAAGTTTATGTAAATCCCTTGAAGTTTGAGATCCTGAGGAAGTGATAAGATGTCATTGGCAAATATAAGTGCTACCTTCATATTTTGCCTAGGGTCTATTTTTCTAGTAGCAAGTACATATCAGTCTTTTTGTATCTTTTGGATATTGATTGAAATATGTCTAAATTCAGTTAATGTCTTTGTATTTATTAGTTTCTTTATCTTAGTTGGTCCGAAGTTTATGTAAATCCCTTGAAGTTTGAGATCCTGAGGAAGTGATAAGATGTCATTGGCAAATATAAGTGCTACCTTGATATTTTGCCTAGGGTCTATTTTTCTAGTAGCAAGTACATATCAGTCTTTTTGTATCTTTTGGATGTTGATTGAAATATGTCAACTCTTTTGTAGAATTTATTTGAAAATTTACATTTAAGTTCAACTAGGATGATGAAAATTAACTTACGAGATAATTTCAAGTGGATTGGAATAATCCATTTCAAGTTCTACCAAATTAGAAAATTTAGAATATGTTGTTTCAGTTCCTTTTTTAAATTATTTTAGTAGTCAACTTTTTATCATTTCATAGTTAAACTAAGGTTATATTCAAAAAAATGAACTTCATTTGTTAGAGTGTCTTGCTCCAATTCTTCTTGAAATTATTAATGGGTCGGTGTTTGGGAGGAAATTTTGTCCTTTCACAATTAAACTAAGGCCATGTTGGAACGGATGAACTTCATTTATGAAATTCAATTTTGAGTCTCACACTTATTTTAACTATGAGAAGATGCAAATTGCGTACAAAGTGATAAAAGTTAATCTCCTATCTCTTGGAATTAGGTTGGGTTAAATTCCAAGTCCTCGGACCTGAACACCCAATTTCTGGGTAAAGATTTGCTCATCTTCCCCACTAAGCTTCTTTTTCCAATTTCACACAAAGAAGAATGATAGTCGACAAGTTGGCCCATGATTGGCCCATGATTGGAATCGACTTAGTGCAACTATAATAGGGAAGGACGAATCCCTTAGAGAATGACAAACATTGTCCTCCAATACCGGGGAATTAGCAAGGAAGTCAATTTTTATCACTGCAAGGAATTTATCTTGTTATAGGCAAAACAAATGTAAATTTAAAGTTCATTAATGTAGCTTAACTGTGAATTTCCAAATAAATTCCACATAAATATTTCATTTGTTTCAGATATAGTCTTAAAGTTTCAAGGATTTGCTCAATGCTGTGAAGTGAATAGTTGTATTTATTATTCACCAACCCTTGCAGGTTTGTCTCCAACAAGTGGTTTGGGGCTCTTATTTTCAGCGGGATTTTATTTGGAAGAATTTGTTCTTAGAGGTATGGTTAATTCTGTCTTACATCCCCCTACCCCAAGGTTATGCATGCTCTTACTTCACATGGTACTGTTGATTAATTATCTGGAATTCTATATAGCATCATTTAAATAAACTATTTAAAGAAAAACTTAGATTGTGTTTTCTGGAATTTCTATATAGCGTCATTTAAATAAACCAGTTGGTGAATTAGAAAGATTTAATGGTGAAATCTTTGGGTCTTCAATATTAATATACCAATCCACCCTGTGCTTTCATTTTAATGAATTTCCATTTTTTCTTTCCATTTTTCTCTCAAAACTTTTTCCTTCTGGCCTTACTTTGTAAATATTTCTGCATAGTTGGCACCCCTTCGTGCCTTTATTTTAATCGATCTCCATCTTTCCCTCAAATCTTTTGCCTTCTGTCTCATTTTGTAAATCTTTGTACATGGGTGGCACCTCTTCATGCCTTTGTTTTAATGGATTCTTTTTTTCCTTTTCCACTGGTTCGCCCCCTGATTCTGAGTTCTCTAAATAACTAACTAATTGGGTTAATGTTTGCTCCTGTGATCTGTACAGATTTTAGCCCTGATAAAAAAATCAGGTTACAGTTCTATTTTCTGTGTTTGTTCTTACGGGAACTTAAACTATGTAGTTTTCTTTCCCATTTTACATAAAACTAATAGTTTTTAGGCTATTATTTTATAATGTTTTATGTTTTTTATATCCTGAATTGGTTTGTCTGTTCTTGAACTTTTTACGTGCTCATATTTAGAAGTTTTAACATGTGCAGATATCCCAAAAATGTAAAATGACGAAAACAAAATCACAAGGTATTAATTGCTGCAAAAAGTTTAAACTGGAATAAGGTCAAAGCACAGTTAGTAAGACTACGCATGTCCCCAAGAAAGAAAAGAAGCGAGGCTGGCATACTACTTTTGGTGTTGAATATAGACAAGGGAGAAGATTATGGATTAGTTGTAGAAGATGTCCTAGATCTTTTATGTTTCCCTTTAAGATATAGATTATTAGTGTCTTGACTTAGCTGCTTAGGATGTTAAATCACCCTTTACTTTTTTTGGTGGCCCTGCACAGCTTCGTGCAAGTCTCGAAACCGAGCTACCTAACTCCCTTTTTCCTTTTTCTTACCTGAAGGCAAGTATGTTTTTTTCCGTACTGCAAGTGGGATGTTATTTGCATAGCCAAGGAATTGAAACCCTGGACAGTAAGGGTCCACTAAGGACATTGAACCACAAAGTTAGGTGTCCCATTGACATCGTGCCTTTTCCTAAAGTCTACCAAAGGAGATAGTAGAGCAGTCTTTTTATAGGGCCTTTTCTGAACAAAATATCAGGTCAGTTAGTAACCTATTATAGCTACACATTAAGAAAACCTAATCACCATGGATGTTTCTTCTGTCATAACTCACTGGGACAGAATCTAATTTGTTTACCATAATTTCACTAGTACATTAATGATCTAAGCACTAAATCATTGAATCAAATATTATAATCTGCTATCATCAGTCCGTAATACACAAAGAGTGACAAACTCTACATTCTCAATAATGTTTGAACTTACAACCGTCAAGTGGAGGCTTACAAGTTTAGCCACTAAACCAACATGCTGGTGGTATAGTCCTTTCGTAGGTTATCTTATGTGTTTATTTATTATGTTATATTGTCATCAGTTATTTATCAGTTATGTAAGAATGGGAATTTAGTAGTTATATTAGGATAGAAATAAACAGTTCCAAGATCAGATTGTAAATTTTTATATATGGACGGTACCCCCATTTTTGATACCTTGCTAATACACAATTGATACTTTTATTTCAAAAAAAAAAAAAAACAGTTCCAGGATTAGAGGATACTATCTTCTCCGTTGTAATAAATATATTATGCAGAAATGATAAATAAGCAGAATTTATTCAAGAAAATTATGAGAATTCAGGTACTCACTAGATTATTTGGTTCTCTCTCTAATTGACCCGATATTTTGATGTTTGAAAAAATAGGTAAAGATAGAAGATGAAGTAAACAGTAATCTACATTAGCAGATTTCGTTGTTGTCGATCAACCCATAACTAGATCCTGGAAATTGGTCATGCCATGCTGACCTAGGATTCTCAGGCGCTTATGCCCCAAGGTGAGAATAACGGTACTTTGGTATGGCAGTCTTTTGAAGCAATATAGCATATCCTCTGTCTATTTGGAACTGACTAGCATTTGGTGTTGCTGATCGTACAATAAAGAAAGATAAGTACCCTAAGTTAATCGGTTTACTTCTTAAACTTCCCAATATTTTAGGCAAAGCTGGAAAAAAAAAAGAATTTTTTTTGGAGGAGTTTGCTATATTTTATTTACACAAATGTAGGATGTGGAAATTGAGAGATGAAATTTGAAATATGTAAGTATTGATTTGAAAATAAAATATATTATTCTTTGAAAAAAAAATTATTTGTTCTTATCATAGTGATGGTATTGTTGTAATGTTCTTCTGTGGTGTGGAGAAGCCTTGTAATCTTTTTTATTTGTTTTGTTGTCTGTGTATTCAGACATTTTAACCCAATTTAATATCTGTTTTTTATAATTTAATTTTTAGAATCCATTTAAAATTTGTAAATAATTCTAATACTTGACTAACAAAAAGTTAGAATTGAATTTAACCAAAATACTTAAATTCTGTCTGCTCTGTGATTGTGCTTTTGCTTTAATGATAATATCTCCTTGCAGTCTGGAAAGATAGTCTATAATACTATGAGAACGACGATGAAGTTTTGCCTGATATTTTAGGGGATTTAGATTTCAGTAAAATATTTATTTACTTACAAAATTTTATTTTCAGATTGAAAATTTGAGACAGCTTGGTAAAATATCCATACAAACTGAAGACAGCTTGAATAAGCAACGCATGGCTCAAAGGAGCTCAGCATGAATCTAATTGAGGTCAATATAAATGATGATATTCCATGTGATACGCGTAATGGGGGCACCGTTTTCTTTGTCCTCTCCATGATCTTATTCCGCATGAGTCTCACCACTTATATATATATATATATATATATATATATATATGTATGTAAAAGAATCATCTCATAAAAGTTGATGATTACATGTGATTATTATTCACCCTTCTCTTCCCTTGATTCACAAGCAAAGAACGGTTATGATTCTTTCGAAATAATTACACACAGTAATTTGTATTTGTTTCTGAATTTTATCTTAGTATGTAAAATAAGACAAACAATTTTTTATTATAAAAAACGCAAAAGTAAGAGCTCTCATGTTCCCAAGTAACTTGATATTTAGCTGATGTGGAAAAGATCGTGATGACGGGATAAAGTGATTTATTTTTTTCTGAGTCAAACTTCTACAAGTTAAAAAAATTTCTATATGTTAAAACAACTTAAATAAATAAAATATGTAATTTTCCAATTACAAAATTAAATCGAATTAATAGCTCTAATTATTTTGCTTTGCCGCGTGTCGGTCTATGTCAAACTGTTATTGCATGCATTGTCGACGCTAAAAAAATATTATTTATTTAATATTATTATATTATTAGAATTATGACTATATAGTAATACAATCATCATAACGATCACCGATGTCATATATAATATAATCAATCATCTTCTAAGCACTAGAGAAGATATAGATAGCTTCCCACGATGAACAATTCATTATTCACTTGAAAATAATATTATACATGTATATATATATATATATATATGCGTGTGTGTGTGTGTGTGTGTGTATAGCAGCAGAAAGTATCATCGCATGAAATTGTTAACAAGAGACCCTACTCATATAATTATGTTATAAACAGTTCTTGCACAACATAGCCCTATGTTCCTGGAATAAATCTTGCTGCTTTTACATTATGCCTATATTCATAATGTGACTATGTATATGTGTATATATATGTAAATGATGCATGTATATATGTAAATGGAGCGTATATAGATACAAGTTCTTTTGCAGTTTTCATCTATATAAACCCTTGCAAAGCCCTCATGAAAACCAAGTGAGACTTCTACATTGAGCTACCTAGCTAATTAACTACAAGTAAAGATGAGGGTGTTTCCATCAAAGCCGTTAATTTTATTAGTTGTTACAGTTATGATCTCCCTCCATGCTTACGCAGCTGAAGCCTCCGACCCTGACCCAATCCAAGACTTCTGTATACCGAACCCGAAATTCGGTTTCATTAGAACCGAACACTTAACTATCCTTCCTTGCAAAAACTCATCGGAAGCAACCACAGATGACTTCGTCTTCTCCGGCGTGAAGTCTCCGGGGAACTTCACAGAAACTGGGTTCGCCACCATCCCCGTCAGTCCTTCAGTTTTTCCAGGACTCAACACGCTTGGGATGTCATTTGTTCGAGCAGACCTCAAATCCGGAGCCATTAACCCGCCCCATTTTCACCCGCGAGCAACCGAAATCGCCTATGTGGTGAAAGGAAGTGTGTATTCAGGGTTTGTGGATTCGGGCAACCGGCTTTTCGCAAGGGTGATCGAGGAAGGAGAAGTGATGGTTTTTCCGAAAGGACTCGTTCACTTTCAGATGAATGTCGGCGATGAGTCTGCCACCATTTTTTGTAGCTTGAACAGTCAGAACCCGGGTCTGCAGAAGATACCTTCTGCTATTTTCGGGTCTGGAATTAACGAAGAGCTTTTGGAAAAGGCTTTTGGGATGAGTCATAAGCAAATTGGGACGATGAGGAGAAGATTTGATCCCAAAAAGGTTTAATGCGATGTCGTTTCACGTGCTTGTCTGTATGTTGTCTGAAGGGTTTACTTACTGGAAAGATCCAAGGAGGATAGTACCTAAATGCTTCTGGCTGTTATGTAATCTTAATTTAAATTAATTTTCCCGTTGTGTAATGTGAAGGAATTTTAATTTTACTTATTTATCAAATTATGTTATTAGGCTGGAGTTTCTCATTTGCATTCTAAAAACAGTGAAAGGTCTAAGATAATGTTTACTTCTAGGATTTTCTATTCCTATTCCTTAGATTAGATTTTTTTTTAATTTTTAAAATAAATTTAGAAAATGTTTACTCCAACCAGTAATGACTTATTAGAACGCATTTGAAATTTAAAATTATAATTTTCTGAAATTAAGCAGCCAACTAAAATTCTTGGTGGGTTTATCATTAAAAATTTGCTTGGCCTACTATTTTAATTAATTTTTGTTCATTTGACTCTTCATGTTTCAAATCCAATTTTACAATTTTACAAGTCCCTCCCTCCCTGAAGAGCTACATAAAATTCTGAACTGTCAAATCCCATTTTACTAACCTCACATCTGAATCTATATCATGATTCAAGTAACTTCTTTCTTCAAAAAAAACATGGAATATGTTCAAGATTTATTCACTGGTTACTGGTATTAAGGCATTTGAAGGAGATAAATAAGGAATTTGTTTGTAGGCCGCTTGAGGAGGAAATGTTAAAAAAGTACATCGATTGTCTGGTGCAAGATACTAGAATTGCATGCAGTTGTCACCATATTCATTAGTGGTCCTGTCAGTTTTGTAAATATCAGTTAATGGTTGAATGCAACCATCTAAAGGGCATATTCTTTCACAGCAAAACAATGTAAAAAGAGCTCATTTGAAAATTCCATGCATTCCTTTGTTGTTCCAGACCCATTCATGCATCAGATTCATCTGCCAAGCCCTCTTGCTTTGCATGTCTAACTAACGCGTCAATAAATGTAAACAAACGACTTATGAAAACTAGATGTTTTGTCTAGGTTTTTAATGGAGAGATGTCTAACAAAATCTAATCAGAAATGACTAATGTGCAAGCTACTTTAAAAGACTGAACCTCAGAATTTGCATTTTCAGAGAGAAACAGATCATTGGGACCTTAATATCCGATACAGAAGCTTCGACACTGCAAGAACTAAATTGCAAAGATAAACTAACCTGAGATAGCCCCAGATATACTATGTCAGATTACTTCTCTCCAACTAAAAGTGCTTTTACTATAGCATCGCTCATACCATCAGCAACTGTAAAGAAGTGTCCAGCACCTTTTAGCTCATGGTAATGAATCCATGGAAGCTTTTGGGCAATGTAGCGCTGTAGTTCAACAGGCACCAAAGTATCCTCATCCCCTTGCCACAGGTGAACAGAACCTTCATTTTTGGGAAATGGATTTTCCAGATCGATAGGATCAAATTCCCAAGTGCCAAATCCAACAATCAGGTCACGATGGACAGACTCGAATTCTCCTTGCTGTCTGATTTGTGCCTAAGAATCATAAAGAAAGCAGTTATGCAATATATAGGAAAAATAAAATCACTATATGATGGCAGGAGAAATGATAAATCCAACAATAGCTTCAAAAGAGGAGATAGAGAGGAAGGAGAGTATTTACCAAATACTATGTTACAGTAGTGACAAAAAAAAAGAAAAAATTCGTTGAATAGGCATAAAAAATTACAAGAATAGCTCAATCTCATATTTAAGGGTAAATTCATAACCAACGAAAGTTTAGGTCCCAACAGACAGAGATTGTGCCTAAAAATTAGTGACCAAGGGATATTTAGTTGCAACTTCTCACATTTAAAAGTGGGAAGGGCGATATAAGATTCCATATTTTCAACAAGAAATATAAAAGAAAGGGAAATAAAAAGAAAAACAGGCTCTCGGAACAGTGATAAACATAATTCTTGGAAAAAAAAAGGATATATTCCTTCAGAGACCCAATCTGAACCAACCAAAGGTCATTACGAAACAATACTTACTGAGATTAAGTATAAGAATCATGGAAATATCTTTTGGTTTTCCCATAACAAAAGACTCAAGACCCACCCAAAGTGCCATGATCAGATAGGAAGAAGACAACACAAACTTACTGATACAAAGTGAATGCAATTATGCATATCTAAGATAAACATTCTCTTGGCTTTTATTGTGAAACAAAAAATTTTTAAGTCAAATCATGCTCACTGTGTCCTAAATTTTCATGGCCATTTACACTGAATAATTAACAGAACAGAAGAATTTTAGAGACTTCAACTTCGGAAATATTTTAAATTTGGCAACTTAAAATGTTTGACAATGCTGGAGAGACAAAAAACATATGATTTTTAGACAATGCAGGCTCTTCTTTTAATGTGATGACTATTTGTTTGATTTTTCAATTTGCGATTTGGATTCTGAACCAAGAGAACTAATGGAAGGTATTCTTTTCATTTTTCTTTATATGAGAAAAAAGATAATTACCGCATATTCCATTCTTGCGGAAAGCTTAGGCAATAACTCTTTGTCTTGTCGAGAAAAAATATTATCAGTATGAGCCAAAACACTAGATGCAGGGAACCATTTCTGGTTATTCCACCAATAGGTCAGCCAAGGAGCATAGTGAGCGATACGTAGCGTCCACATATCTTGAGGTAACTGCTGGTAGTAGATTTCATTCGTCAAATTTGCAGGAAGGTTGGGCCACCAGTAGTTAACAACAGGAGCTAACAATGTTGCTCCAGCTAACCTGTTATGTAAGAGAAACAAAGCAAAAAGTCAATGTAAAGATATGCACACATTCGCATTTAATAAATGCTCTTTCTTAAATTTATGTAATTTACCCAATAATACCTGTGAGGTATGTACTTGAGACATGTCCATATTACCTCCCCACCCATGGAAATGCCAATTACATAGAATTTCAATCCTAGCCCCAGCTGATCAGCAAGCTCCTCCATGTCTAAAGCTATGCTCTTTGGTGTTCGTTTTGGATCAGGATCACTCTCTCCATAACCTGGTCTGTCAAAAGTCACAACGTAGACCCCTAGGCCTTCCATAATATCCTGGGAAAATCCAGCAGATGGGCAACAACATTAGCATGACGATCCTTAATGCTTAGGAAATACATGTAAGTTGAAAACAATTTTTTTAAGTTACCGGGGAGAGGTTGTTGACAAGAAGAGAATCATGTCTACAACCATCAATTCCATGGACATAAACAATTTTATAGTTTGCTTTATCTTTCGGAACACCATGCTCTTTGTAAGCCAAGTATCTTCCATCTCTAAGCTTTATTCTTGGTGCTGTCACAGGGGGGCCATCTGGAGACCCACAAATCTTGGGTGGTGGAGACTGGATTGCCTGATAAGCCCATGCCAAACTCCCAACAAAGAATACCAATAGTATCTTTGTAAATATCCCTGAAATTTTTGTGTTAAAATTCCAAATGCAGCCCAGAATTTTTGAATCTCAAACTCAAGCAAGTACAAAATGAAGATCAACGGAAAGAAAAATGAAGAACTAGCTACTGTAAATTCACCAAGTGTAAAATATATAGCTCATTTTAGGTAATAGGATATCTATTCTTCTTCCAAATCAAAACCATTGAACTTTCAGAAATTAAATTGGAGTTTAACAACTTAAGCTCAAAACTACAAAGAGTCTGCCTAGCTACCATCATGAGAGAGAATCTACTTCAATAAATTAATTCAAATTTCTTTTTATTTCCTTAATTTGTCTTAACGATTACGTGCTATCTCAGGGATCCTGTGTTCAAATTCGAATACCTTAATTTCGTTAATAATCCATCAACTCGCAGAACAAACATGATGAAGCCTAAATTCTTATGTCTTAAACCAAAAGAAATCAAAAATTGAATTGCTGCCTCAGTGAATCCCTTCAGCTTAACTCTGAGTTGAGTCAACGACTCAACAAGCAATTTAGAGTATTCCTATCTGATTATAATAAAGTAACTAGGATCCAAATATTAAATTCCATCTTTTCCCTGTACTTTCACATCAACCAAACACATCAATCAAGAGCTGAAGAAAACAATCCACAGAACAACAATGAGGTCGATCTTCGTTGCTGATTGTTCAGCCTTCGATCCAACCGATGTAAACTGAAACTGTTTTAGCACCATCAGATCAGATAACAGGTGAAATGGAACGAAACCTACCTGACGGAAGCTTGAACGAACTGTTCTGCTTAGCTCTTCTAGTGTGAGCTCTCGCCGATGCTGCTGATATCTTCCTGTTAACTCCTCCCGCCATTACCGCCAAAATCGACTACTCCCAGCCAACAAACTACCTATCACCTCAAAATTACCGAAAGATTTAAAGGAGCTGTCCAAAACGGAGGGAGAGATCTAGGGGTCAACTGCGCACTGACACAGAGATCTTGATACTGGCACGAACCAAGCATAAGGGTCTGTTTGGGAGAGCGGTGAAATAATATGACAAGGGAAGGAAATAAAGTGGCATTTGCCCCATCCCTCTGAAAATGTAATTTTCAAATCCTAAATCTGCATATAATCCTGTTTAAAAATATTTCTTACTAAAGTAAAAAAAAATTTAAAAAGCCATTAAAAATTATTCAGATATTCTTAATTTCGTTTCTAAATTATGAGATTTGTTGTAATAAACTCCGAAATTTTCTCTTTATTGTAATTTAATTCATTAACTTATGAAATTATTTAATAATTTTTTTATGTAGATAAATTATATTAATGTAACTTAAAAGAATTACATTTCTTATTATTAAAGTAATTAATGAGCTAAAATGTTACCCTTAATTAGTTAAATTATATATATATTTATTTATTTATTAAAAAGCATGTGGAATTAATCTATATAAGTTCCCTTTCTTTGGTCCCTTAATAAAGGCTACCATATCCAACCCATATTTGCTTCACTCCGTATGGTGAGAAGAAAAATGCCAGCACAAAATGAATAACAGGAAAAATCTCAGCACAGAAAACTACCATACAACCTGAAATAAAATTGCAAAAAAAAAAAAAAATGAAGTCGTGTATGCTAGCGCATCATAATCTACATCCCCCCCCCTCAAGTTGGAGATTGGTGAAAGTCTACCAATCCCAACTTGGAGGAAGATAATGAAACTGAGGAGATGGAAGAGATTTGGTGAAGATATCTGCCTACTGGAAACGTGTTGAGGGAGAATGAAGCCCTGCTTAAGTTCACGGAATTAGCAGCGATATGAAGAGTTGTCTTATTGTCACAGAAAAATGGAATAGGATAAGAGACAGATATGCCAAAATCATGTAACAAGTATATAATCCATTTGAGCTCACAAACTGTTGCAGCCATGCTGCGATACTCAGCTTCTGCAGATGAGCGAGAGACAGTGACCTGCTTTTTACTTTTTCAGGACATTAAGGATGATCAGAGGAAAATACAATAGCCAATCAAGGACTTCCTTGTATCATGACATGCAGCCCAATCTGCATCACAGAGAGCATGCAATTAGAAGTTATTTTCTGCTTGTAGGAAAAGACCTTTGGAAGGTGAATTCTTTAAATACTTCAAGACATGTAGTGTTAGCATTCCAATGAGACTGAGATGGGGCATTAACATACTGGCTGAGGTCAAACAACATAAGTAAGATCAGGTCTTGTGAAGTTCAAATATAGAAGTCGTTCAATTAATCTTCTCTATTGTTCCGGATCTGAAAATAGATTCTCTGTATCTGCAACTAAGGATTGACCTTTGGGCAAGGGAGTACATGCTGGTCTTGCACTAAGTAGACCAACATCTGCAAGAATGTCCAAAATATATTTTCTTTGATTCAAGTAGGTGCTAGCCTCTGAACGAGCTATTTATATACCAAGAAAGTATTTGGCAACGCCAAGGTCCTTAATTGTGAACTTAGTATCAAAAAATGCATTGACAGCATCGATCTCCTGCTCACCATTGCCTGTAACCAAAACATCGTCAACATATACAAATAAAGCAGTAAAGGAGTGCTTAGTGTTCTTAACAAATAAACAATTATCATTTTCAGATTGGACGAATCCAAATTGTTGCAATTGTGAGGATAATTCATAGCTCCATTCCCGAGAAGCTTGCTTCAATCCGTACAAGGATTTAATTAGCTTGCAAACCTGGCTATTTTTCATTTTAGTGTAACCATCTGGAGGAATCATATACGCTTCTTCATGCAATTGATCATGAAGAAACGCATTGTTAATATCTAATTGATAAATGGGCCAGCCTCTTGCACTTGCTAATGCCAAGAAAATTCTGACTGTCACTGCCTTGGATACTGGAGAAAAAAAATCAAAATAATCAACCCCTGCTACTTGGTTGTATCCCTTTGCAACAACTTTAGCCTTGAACCTATCAATTGTGCCATCTGCTAAGTACTTAATTTTGTATATCTACTTACAACCAATAGCCTTCTTACTAGCAAGCAAAGTAGTTAGAACCCAAGTGTTGTTCTTTCCAAGAGAATCCAATTCACTTTGCACAGCATCCACCCACTTTGAATTTATACTGGCTTGTTCATAAGAGCATGGTTCTGAACATATATGTTTGCTAAAAAACTCATGTACTGATCACTGAAACGTGCATTAGCGACGTAAAGGTAAGTATTGATGGGATAAGGGCGACCTGCAAAAACTACAGAAAATGAATTGTCATATATGGCAGCTGATGGTGATTGAATAGTAGATGAAACGAAGTCAGACAACCAAGTTGGCTTAAGTCTGGTCCTAGTGCTTCTTCGAAGTGATTGAATTAAAGGAGCGTGATCAGAATCAACGGTAACAGGACTTTCATGTTGACTGGGTGAAGATGTGGTTGGAATATCATGTGTAGAAGATGGATAAACATCTAGTTCTAGGAAATCATCTGCGCTAGAGACAAGAAGTAATGGTGTAGACTCATGTATAGAATAATATGGAAAAATATTTTCATAAAAAGTGACTTCCCTGGAAACAATAATTTTCTTAGATTGAATGTCATATAATTTATATGCTTTTTGTCCTACATTAAAACCAAGAAACACACACTTTATAGCCCTATGATCAAATTTATCCTTGTGTGGGATGATGTTTATTGCATAGCATAAGCAACCAAAGTACCTTAATGAAGTATATGAAGGAGGATAGCCAAAATGAAGTTCAAACGAGGTTCTCCAATTCACTGAAGTAGTAGGCAATCTGTTAATAATGTAGGTGGCAAATAAAAATGGCTCCCCCCAAAAATTCTTGGGCAAATGAGACTGAAAGATCAAGGCTCTTACAATTTGAAAAAGGTGTTTATGTTTCTTTTCTAGAACCCCATTTTGTTGGGGAGTATAAGGAGAAGTTTTCTGGTGTAAAATGCATTTCCAAAAAAAAAAAAAAAAGTTATGACACTCTTGGTTAGTGAATTCTGTCCCATTATCAGATCTCACACTTTGGATGACAGAATCAAATTGGATCTCAATGAATTTAAAGAAATTTGTCAGTGTGTGGGTGACTTGAGACATATGTGCTAATAAGAAAGTCCAAACACTTCTACTAAAGTCATCAACAATAGTAAGGAAATATTGTGCTCCTGTCAAAGATTTTTGGTTGTAGGGTCCCCAACATCAAGATGAAGTAGTTGAAAAGGTCTTGTGGACTTGGTTTTACTAATTGGAAAAGGTAACCTGTGTTACTTAGCTAATGGACAAACATCACAAGGAGGCAGTAATGAACAATCTTTTTTATTAATGAAATTCAAGTGTGACATGATTGTGGGTGAAATATGCCCAAGTCTCTTGTGCTAAAGTGAGGCAGCTTGCAAAGAGTTTTCATTAGAAACTGATTCAGTATTGTTATTACATGAAACATGAAAGGAACTTAGAGTACTATTTTCGAGTAACAATTTTTTGTGATAAGATATCAATTCTGGGTTTAGACTACTGGAATCCAAGATGTAAAGCCTTCCAATCACCTTTCGAACTGCCAGGAATGTTCGTGAAAGTTTGTTTACTGATAATAGATTATAATGGAATACTGGAATAGGCAACACTTCAGTTAAAACAACGTTATTTGAGAATTGCACATTGCCTGTATGTTGAA
>NW_019014687.1:190969-205462 GCF_000150535.2 Carica papaya
TTTAGACCTGTCTCCTTTAATAGTAGGGTCGTCGAGAATTTCCTCAACAAAAGCATCGTGACAGGTTTTATTCATTTCTACGAGTGTCAAACAACAGTCACCGGTAACTGTTCCTATATCAAATAGAGCTGAATAGATCTCATTTCCACAATGTGCAGTCATCTTTGATGCACATCCGTATTTCTCAATCAATTCTTCTTGCGCAAATACATGAGAAATTAACATTAAAGCACTTGTGATAAACAAAATCATATAAAAATAATCTGAGCTGCGTCCTGCCATTGTATTTAATAATTAGCTAAACTCTAGTTTTATCTACTCTTGGGTTGCTTATTATCTTTGAGATAGTTACAATTAGAGAAAGAAAAATTCTATTTATACACGACAAGAAAGAACACAATTTATTTTAGCATTAAATTTTTCAGTTTCTTCTTCAATTTTGATGTTAATTAATTCATTGCATTTAATAATTTCTTATATGTATTAGCATCAATTAATAAGGTCTTTTCACATCTTAAGCACAAATATTTCCCTCCATAATGACTTACAACACACACAAGACAAATCGCTAATATATGGACACGTGTATATACGTATTATTTCAACGTTGGAGTTTTTTTTTTATATTGGAGTCTTGCGCCTACAATTTCTTAAATATATTGGAGTTTTGTTCATAGAAAAGGCAATAACAAGACTAGTAATAGTAGCAAACTCTAGGTTGAAGATGGTCAATTTCAAAATACCAAACGGATTACTAAATGCTTTGGTTAAAGGAACAGTGGAACTCACTGGTGTCATATTTTTATTTCGTACATTATTTAAATAGAAAAATAGAATTTTTAGAAGTAAATAAATATAAGATTAAATGAAAGTTTTTATGTAAAAGCCCAAATCCATACTTGAGATCCTGAGAATATAACCCAGAAGTAGCATAACAAAAATATACTGAAATTTATATTTTAGCATAAGCAATTTAGAGTTTAGGGTTACATTCCTTACACAGTTTACTTTAAATGCCCAATAAGATTACGCGAATACTCTTGAAAAACTTAAATGAAAATGACTAATAAAGAAAATAAATGTGATCGACCTCTGCTCAAAACTGGGGAAGCAGAGAGGAAATCTCTTAACTAGTTTTCTTGTTGTTCAGGATCCGAGTCTTGATCGTCGTGATATGAAATTGTTAATAATAAATGATGAGCTAAACTAGCTCAGTAAGAATATCAACGACTTACCACTGATCCGAAAAATCAAAGGGCTGTAGAAAACACAAAAACAACAAACGGAGCTCGTTCTTAATAAAACTCGTTTAATTGAAAACGTTAATATTTTCTCAACTCGCCTATAAATTCCTGGATGTCATTTATTAATGTAAGAATTCGAATAAGAAGCTATAAGCCAAAGCTTGCTTATAAGTAGATTTCCTCTCACAATTATGTAGATAATGATTTGACATTGGAGATACACAATATATCTTAAAGAAAGAATAATATATTTTTACATAATCCATCTAGATGCAAATAGACATATGCTTGTGAATTTCATTTTTCTTTTTCTTTTTTTTTTACGAATCTTCTCGTGACTTTAGAAATTATCCAAAAACTATGGATAATGCCACGATGCAAGTGAGGAGATAATTTTGCCTATTAATTTCAACCCTATTATTTAATGGACTCAGAGATATAATTTTTCTAAATACTATGAAAAAAAAAAAGAATTCTTGAGAGCAAAACTATGATGAAATTTAATAATTCGATCCAATAATTAAAAATATTTTTTATAAGAATTTTACATTATAATAATCAATTGTTGTATATATATAACATGGATAATTTATACACGTATTTAATGAGGCGAATTAGCAGCAACTAAAGCACAATCCTCCCAGATTTTCTTGCCATTCGCAAGAATTTTAGACCTGTCTCCTTTAATAGTAGGGTCGTCGAGAATTTCCTCAACAAAAGCATCGTGACAGATTTTATTCATTTCTACGAGTGTCAAACAACAATCACCGGTAATTGTTCCTATATCAAATAGAGCTGAATAGATCTCATTTCCACAATGTGCAGTCATCTTTGATGCACATCCGTATTTCTCAATCAATTCTTCTTGCGCAAATACATGAGAAATTAGCATTAAAGCACTTGTGATAAACAAAATCATATAAAAATAATCTGAGCTGCGTCCTGCCATTGTATTTAATAATTAGCTAAACTCTAGTTTTATCTACTCTTGGGTTGCTTATTATCTTTGAGATAGTTACAATTAGAGAAAGAAAAATTCTATTTATACACGACAAGAAAGAACACAATTTATTTTAGCATTAAATTTTTCAGTTTCTTCTTCAATTTTGATGTTAATTAATTCATTGCATTTAATAATTTCTTATATGTATTAGCATCAATTAATAAGGTCTTTTCACATCTTAAGCACAAATATTTCCCTCCATAATGACTTACAACACACACAAGACAAATCGCTAATATATGGACACGTGTATATACGTATTATTTCAACGTTGGAGTTTTTTTTTTATATTGGAGTCTTGCGCCTACAATTTCTTAAATATATTGGAGTTTTGTTCATAAAAAAGGCAATAACAAGACTAGTAATAGTAGCAAACTCTAGGTTGAAGATGGTCAATTTCAAAATACCAAACGGATTACTAAATGCTTTGGTTAAAGGAACAGTGGAACTCACTGGTGTCATACTTTTATTTCGTACATTATTTAAATAGAAAAAATAGAATTTTTAGAAGTAAATAAATATAAAATTAAATGAAAATTTTTATGTAAAAGCCCAAACCCATACTTGAGATCCCGAGAATATAACCCAGAAGTAGCATAACAAAAATATACTGAAATTTATATTTTAGCATAAGCAATTTAGAGTTTAGGGTTACATTCCTTATACAGTTTACTTTAAATGCCCAATAAGATTACGCAAATACCCTTGAAAAACTTAAATGAAAATGACTAATAAAGAAAATAAATGTGATCGACCTCTGCTCAAAACTGGAGAAGCAGAGAGGAAATCTCCTAACTAGTTTTCTTGTTGTTCAGGATCCGGGTCTTGATCGTCGTGATATGAAATTGTTAATAATAAAGGGTGAGCTAAACTAGCTCAGTAAGAATATCAACACTTACCACTGATCCGAAAAATCAAAGGGCAGTAGAAAACACAAAACAACAATTTATTACATACTTATCATTACTGATACGTAAATCAAAAGTTATTAAAAAAATATAAAACAACTAATAGAGCATTTAATTTAAGTAAATTCGATTAATGTAAAGAAAATAATTTATTACATACTTATCGTTACGAGTTTTTTAAAATCAGCCTATAAAGATAATTACTCATATAACATTACAATTTCATTTACAAATGAGCAAGAACTGCAATTTTCTTTTTTACCTGTTTATTGAAACCCCTGAAGGTCCATATGGATATTTTTCTATTCGTGAACGCAATATCTAAATTTGTCAATTAACTCGTTCATCTTCATACCCCGTCTGGTATGGGCGCTAAACATCTATCTCTTCGATACCCCGTTCGGTATGAGGGTGAACCAGATTTTCTAAACCCTTCTGATATGGGACTTCTAAGTCCCGTTCGACTGAGATAATGTCCACAGTAGGGTTCTCTATGTATCAAGTCCGTTCGTCTTTTCATAGAGTACCCAATAATTCTTTCTTACATAGATTCCAAGCATAAACTGATAACTAGTTATATACCAATAACTTATATTTACATATCAATAGTAGGTCATGCAAATAAACGATACGTACATCAGAAAATATAATTGAATATTTATTGCAAAATGAACCAACAAATGGGGGATATGCAGTGAGTTAACTCAAATAACCAAGAGAATAATTAAGTCTATCAATTTAATTCACACAATATAATAGTAAGCATTTTAAGCAGTACAGGTAAACTAAACAGTAAACAAAGGCAAATATGAACTGATCGGTTCCGCCTCCAGTAGTGACATATAATTATTCTTAGAGTTTTCTAATTTTCACAAAACACAGTATTATGGATTATTAACCTTCAATTTACGTAACAGAGAATATGATGAGGGATTCTTACCCCGAGTTAATGTTCGAAATACTATACTATCTACTATACATCCTGACGATCTTTGGGTTTCCTGAATTTTTAATATGAAAATTAAAACACTCGCCAAGTATTCAAAAATATCTCGAAATTCCAGAATAAGCATTTTAAAACCTTTTCGGAAAAATTTAGGGTTTTAGCACGACTCTGCTATCCACGGCGTCAGTTCGCCTTGACATTCCCGGTTTCGACCAGTTTAAGCCGATTTTATGCATAAACATGCGGAAAAATGGGTTAGGAAGTCTCGGTTGGTCAGAAAAGGCAAAAAATTGAAACTTACTGGCGGGGAGTCCTCGGGTGTGGCGGCTCCACCAGTTCTCCTTTGCGGCTGGGGTTTTTTTTCGACTAACTTGCACCAGAAAAGGACAATGGATACGATGGTCACAAAATCACGTGAAACGAAAAACAGAAAGGGGGTCATCAAAAAGGATTTTAGGTTTTGGCTGCGGCGACTTAGTCGAGTTTTACCCACGGTTTCTAACTCAACCATCAACCCTTTGGCTCTGATTTGGGCATATGGAGGCTCGGGATCGAATTCCAAGTGGGAAGGGAAAAAATACCTATTTTGGTGTTGGTAGTGGCTCCAGTGCAGCGACAACAGTGGTCGGCCTCCTTCTCTAGCGTCTGGTTCTTCGCCCAACTGCCCTTCTTCTTCTTCTCCAGTTACCACTCTGTCAGCTAGGGTTTTGATTCCCTACAAAGAAGAGTTTAAATACTTATTTTCATTCAATCCAGGCCGCTCATTTGAATCGATGTGGAACGAGAAGGATCGTTCGATGATTTTTTATTTAGGCTGATTGCATGGACGAATCTGGATCGTCCATCGCAATCAATTCTATCTGTCCGATCACGCCTGAAGAGGAAACACATTTAGGTCGTCCATGCGTGTTGGGTGTGCTCTGAACCGTCGGATCGTCAGGCACACGAATCGCCTGCGTTGCCTCCCGCATGGTACGATGTCAACATGTTTGCCACGCGGCATATTTTGGTTCGTTGTGACTGCTGACTAGGCCATCTCACATGGCCAAACTTCTTTTTTTTTTTTACGATTTGTCCCCTCATTTTTAAATTTTCTTTCAAAACTACCCATTTTATTCTCAATTATTAAACCCCTTTCTTCAAAATTGCTTTCAATTTCATCTCTAATTCATTTATTTTTAAAAAAATTTAATTAAAATCAAAATAATTTTTTAATTATATGTATATTTTGTAAATGAGAAAATTTTATTTCGAACTAAATTTTGAGTGCAATTATTACAATCCAGATCGTTATGCCTTCAAAATATATAAAAGATCTCCCTCCAAATTGTACATACAACTTTCATCAAATAGGGCTTTCCACAAAATTCTATATGTATCTATGAATGTAATTCTCAATCTAGTAATCAAAAGGATTCTGAGCATCTTTGGATTTATGTATTGTTCCCCTGATAATCATAGTTAACAAGAAAAAATAAAAGCTACCCAATTTTTGTGAAGAAAAAAAAAACTACTTAATCTAATTATTTAAAGATGATCATCATCATTTTTGGGTGCATGTTCTGGATGGCTCTGGTTCTGGTTCTGGTTCTGGCTCTGGCTTTGGCTAGGGATCTTTTCTTTAACTTTATCTGATCTCTATAAAAGGATAAATGCACACGTACTTTTATATCTCTGATTTAGAATTTGTGGGTGAGGTGCTCTTCTTTTCTAACAGACCAATCATAACAGCACACGTCTACTAACACATTGCTTTCTTCACCATCATCTTAATTATTATCCACCCTCCTTATTTCAGAACTAGCTCAGTGTTTTTACTTTTTACAGTACTATATATGCACATATATATACATTGCTTTGCCATCACATCATCCCACCTTTCTTTTCTTGGTTATTAACTGTGTCCCCCATGTATATAAATCTTGCAAATATACACACCCATTTACAATATCCTTCCTTTCCTTGCTGAATGAATATATATATTTTGGGCATGCAAGTACCTGTAATTCTATATCATAGGTTACTATATATAGTATTTTTGTTTCTGTATTTAGGAGATACGGTTGTTTTAGTAGTTTACTCCAAAAGATACTAGTATGCTGTAATTGGAATTCTTCAAAGAGCTACCCAAATGTTGTACAATTTTGTCAAGTTGTTTAGATATCTATTACTCTATTTACTGTAATCTAGAGGTCTAAAAAGATAGCCAAAAATAATTGCCAGTCTTAGGGGTGTTCCAATTCTATTTGGGTTGGAAAACTGGACCAGTCCGTGCCAAATTTGACCTAATATTGTTTGACATGATGATCCTTGGTATGGGTATAAAAGGACCCAAAAAAAAAAAAAATTAGTATATATTGGTTTACTCTTAATCCAAACTCGAAATAGATGTATTTAGACTGAAATTATAAAAAAAAATATGAAATAATTTTTAGTTTTTATATTATTTTTAATTAATTTTAAAAAAAATAAATTTAAGTATATTTAATTTTAAATCAGAATCTCACAGTTAATCAATATTTAATTTAATTTAATTTAATATCGAACTGATAAATATTTGTATTTTGTATTAAGATATAATATTATACAATGAGTGCACAAAAGTTAACTTAGTAATGAGAATTTTTGTTTGTCTAATATTATGTAGAAGTAAAATTATGAGCACAGGGAAGGAGAATTGAGAAATTCAGTCTTATCCAAATTATTGTTTTAGTAAAAAATATTATAGTTATCAAAAAATATATATATATTTTTAGATATATTATAATTTATTAAGATAAAATTTAATTTATTTATTATAATTATATTAATAAATTAATAAACCGAAATACAAATCTTATCAAATCAAGTATTATGATTCAAGTAATATAAAATTCATAACACTCGTAAAATAAAAAATTTTATATTCTCAATAAAATTTAAATTCGTAATATTTAAACAGTATATAAAAATCTTAATTACTGATAACGAAAAATCGGACAATTTTATTAAAAATTTTGAATAATGCAATATATTTTTTCACTAAATAATGATTAAAACCAAACCCTATATTTTATTTTATTTAAAAATAGAAGAAAAAAAAAAGAGAGAATGGCAAAACTTTTATTGCAATAATTTTGTATCCGTACATAATGGGGAAGTTAATGGTAAATATTTTATTGTCTTTTATTGGCCACTCAGACTGCATTTTGGTCAATTATCAATCAGACAGGTTTGGATTTGTTCCCTCCAATTTAGTCCAAACTCCAAATCAATTGTCCCGCACCTACCTGTACGACACGTTAATTCTGGATCTCCTGTTGGTATGAGGAAAAATATATTGCATAGCTTCATACCTAATATGCTATGATTATCCATATTTGTTCATTATAATTTATTTTAAATGTTTAATTTTTTCTATTTTTAAATAAAAATAAAATAATTTTGTAATATTTTAGTGTTTAAAAAAATTCTAAAAGATGAATGTAATTAATTAATTAAACTAAATAATAAAAATATTATTAATATATTAATTTAATTAATTAATCAAAATTATTTTTTAAAACTATCATGTTTTTCTTAAATTATGTATAATTTGTAAAATTAGTTCAGCCGTGTACAACTATAATTGTGGTGACCAACTCACTAAAAGAGCTAAGAAAGATTAACACAGATGTACAGAACAGTCACAGTAACAATAACTTAATAATATAGATATTTTATGATAAATAATTATATTAATTTAATAATACATATATAGTTTATTGTTTAATTAAATAATTTATACATAAATTTGAATGTAAACAAAAGGAAAATATATGATTAAAGAAACATATAGGAGAGAAATTTCACTTTAAAACTCTTTTATTTTACTTAAAAATACTTCACTCAGTTCCAATATAACCCCTTGATTAACTTCTCTCATACTGTTGTCATCTGAAAACCGGCTTTTGTGCGCGTATAATTGTCTGCAAATCTGCATTAACTCCACCAACCAAGAAATCAAAATTTCATGCTCCTAATTCACTGTGTTGTAACCCAGTGGTGTTCCAAAGAAATTTCGCTGAAAATGGTATCACATTTGCGGATTCCGCAGCGAAAACAAAATTTGGAAGTCCTTCCATCTCCAACATGTTACAAGCTTTAGACATGGCCGGAACTGCGCTAGAAACATCAGCAATCGGCAACAGACAGTTGGCAAGAAGTGCACTCCCAGTTGCAGTGAAGTAGCTTTCCCAGTAATGGGGTGGTGGAATGTTGTTGACGGTCTCAAGATTAATTTCAAATAGCTCCTCTTCGTCTTCCATATCCGATTCTGCCATACCATCTCGGTTAGCTATTATTCCTAGCGTAGGATTGTTTACCAAAGCAGAAGACATTGTTCTGACTTGCGAGGAGATGCAAGTTTATGTTATGAATCTTTAGAATGTTGAACATATATACATATATAGTTGATCAATTTTGTGGGTATTGGACGGGAAGGTGGGAAGTAGAACGCTGTTCAACAAATCTTTACCAATCACAATGGATCTTGATTTTCCGAAGCGTAACTCATCTTTACCTACTCCTACTACATCCATCATAACGTATTGCTGACCCAAGCATTTTTGTGACCCAAGGGGGGGTAAAAAAAGTTCATAGTTTCATGCATTGAGGCTGTGGATCAGTGGTCTGCAGCTCATATTAACAAATAGAAAATTTTTTATTCAATAACTACGAGACTGATTCAAGAAGTTAAACACGAATTTTACCGAAAATTCGTGATTTTTTTCTAAAATATAACTCTAATAAATATCCAATAAAGAGATCAAAAACAAATTCATATGAGAGTCCTATTATAAAAATAACCAAAAAGTAGAAATTTGAAGGTTTTTTTGCTTCATTCCATCCCCTAGCAGTTGGATTTAGGCATACAAGATCCAGCAACCTCTAATAAAATAATAGGTTTAAAGATTTGGAAACCTACTGATAACAGAAAACTGGTTAACTCGATAATACATGTCCATAGAGGAGCTGTTTGTGACCTAATATACACACCCACCAAAACCATAATAAGACATTCAATAGAAGTAGACCAAACCAGTAACTACCTCACTACTAAAACGTTCAATTTGTAGAATGGCTAGAATACGTAAACAAACAAGAACTAAACTATAAGACCCTACAAACTGTTCCAACCATTCCAAAATGAGTACATCTGATCTGATTAGTTGTTCTCTTCCATTTGAAAAAGAAAGAAGTATCAAATGTCTTGTTTTGCAGTTGTGCGTTTTGCAGTTGCGAGTTGCACGAACTGTCAACGTTAAAACCAGTGGTCTCCTGATTTAATGTCCGCACCAAAACTAAGGATTAATTTTTTTTTTCCTCAAAACACCCTCCTCAACTTCTTTTTTTGTTATAAATTTCTCTATGGCCCTACCACTCCTTAATTCTTTCCAATTCATCTCAGGCACAGGCATAGCTATATCCAGGACATGATCCAGAGCCTTACTTAGTTCAACACAAGCAAAACCCAATTCAGGCTCAGCACCACATATGACCTGTGCAAGGAAAGTCCGAACTCAGCAGGGCTCAGATCAAGATAATTCCAAGAATCCACTTGGGGCACAGTTCAACCAAAAGCACAACCTAACTTGCTTGTTCCAGATCATGATCCCATGCCTTGCTCCCCAGGATCAAGGACTAGGGCCCGATTCCAGATAGGGTCCAAGCATGGGTCACGAGCAGAGTCTCAGCCCTTGCTCCCATTCTCAAATCTCAAGCCTAGCAGGAATCACAAACCAAGTCTCCACTCAAGGCACAATGGAACATGGTGTTGTGTGTTTGTACGTGCATGAACACAGGTGCATTTACAGTGACATTCTTAGAAGAACAGTAGTCGTAATATTTTCTCCTCCTCAATAAGTTTAAGCCCACCATCTAATACAGAGTTAAGATTTTATAGTAACATTATCTCAAATATAGCAATATCATCTGGTTCCTCGCGTTGTAAAATTTTCAGTTGCAATAGATGCAGGTACTAAATGCCAGATCTATTAACTCTTCTGTTTCAGTTTTATTTTTAAAATTTTAAACATTTAGCTATGTCAATTTCTTTCTAGTTTTCCTAGGAGCAGTTTTTGGGTTTCTGCTGGCAATTATTTTTGCCTAATTGTCCTGTAATCTATGCTCTCTTGTAACCCACAAAAGGTGTTAGTGAAAGAATAAAATGACAGGCATAAAATTCAGGCTAAGTTTTTCCGCACTTCTCTAACTCAAAGAGATTGCTGGGTTCTCTTTGAAAGAGTCCAAACCAGTCCATCAAAAATTAGACTGAGAAGAAGGAATTTGCAGGAGTATTCTTTTTCTAATTTTTTTCTTCAAAGACCTATAACCTTGAAATGAAATCAGAAAAAAGAGTTCTAATTTTTCTCATATCACCTTCAAAAGAATCCTGGAAAAAGAAATTCTTCTCTCTCTAAACTGATGGGGAAACGAAAGGTTAACTTCAAGATTGGAGATAATTTGAAACCATGTTGTACTTGTTCTAATCAAGATTAGAGATTATCTTAAACCAAAATAGGAAGTTGCCAAGCAATAAGCATGATATAGAATTGTGCTAAAAAACACAAGTGTTCACATGATTACTAGGTTGCATGACGTAGAATTGTGCTAAAAACCACAAGTGTTCACATGAATACTAGGTTTCTCTTCCTTGATAGAAAGAGAAAGATATCTTCCTTTTTTCTGATCTCATTTCAAGGTAAGGGTGGGTAGTGGTGCTTCATTCATGGCCTTTCTTGTCAAACATATAAAGAGTATTATCTGAACACTATAGAAAACTTTAATGCTACACCTACGGCAGCCTTTTTTTTTTTTTGCAGACTTCTATTTTTTCCTTAAGAACTAAAAGCAACTTTTCTCTAACTAAAAAACAGAATACAAGACAATATCAGCCATACAGCCATGACAAAAGCCATAGGGAAATCAGCAAAACACCCGAAAAAAGTTAGTAAATTTGACAGACAATAGCAGCACCACCAAAGGGTTTTATCTGTACCAAGAAAAACTACACAAGATATCTAAACCAGAATCACTTCAAGAGTTTCTACTCTCTAGTTTTGAGATAGACTTCTCTTACATGGAGATCAACAGAATCACCCAAACCAGAAGGCTTCTGCCCTATTAAGGAGGTCAACAGATCGGGGCCTTTTACCCGATCGTCTTGTTGGCCATCGTTGCAGTTGCAACTTTCAAACATTCTTCAATGTTAAACACTCCTCTTCCCACCATTGTAGCCTTTAAATAGGTATGACTACAGCGAATAAAGCGTAGA
Organism: Carica papaya; assembly: GCF_000150535.2. The sequence continues at coordinate 202,365 of NW_019014687.1, forward strand.
AAATATTATAACCTCAAAAGATTTATCTCTCAATCTCGCCACTCTTTCTCTTCATCTTCTCTCTCCTTCCAAATTAAAGTCATGAAAAGGTTCTTCACATACACACTAACACATTAGAGACATATAAATACATGCAACATAATACAAATAGAAACCCAGATCATTTCCAACCCATAGGCATATGCCATCTACAAAGTTTAGTAGAGTATACACGGGGCACCTCAGTGCATGACACAGTCAAGTTTGGCAAATGGCAACTGTACGATATCCTCCAATACAGAACCAATCAACAACTACTAAAATAACCAGTATTATACTGAGAAGTAAGAAGTTTTGCCGTCCCAAAAAAAAGACAACTCAAAGCTAAATGCAGGAATAAACAGAAATTAGTCAATTACAATTATCAACTAAAGAATCAAATGAAAGAAACAATGATCTTATCACGTTAAACAACTAACTCCAATGTATCAACTTCAGCAGAACATATGTTTTTCCTTTCAGGTTAGACTACTATAGAGGCCATATAGTATCGTACTGAGAAAGACATCAACATATAAAAGAATCATAAATAGGTTTTAAATGAGTATTCATTAGTCGATAGCTTGAAATAACATATATATGATGAACACATTTAAAGGTTAAAAAAGGAAAATTCAAATACAATAGATTACTCTAATCATATCAAAATGTTCATTTACAAGTGTAGAATACTTTATATCTCCCCAAAACCTCCATCCATCACACGATTCATACCATGCTAATATATCCAACTAATAACAGTTAGACCCATCTATTTGCTATCCGTATAAGATTCTCTATTATTAGAAATGAGCACAAAAAAAACACAAGTGGCAGCTAAAATATAACGAGAAGAGAAAACAAAGTATAAATCAAGAAACAAGCGTACGCAATCAACCCACGGTGCTCCTCCCCTCCATCGGCCAGTGCCACCATCAGGTTCGTGCATGCCCTGGTTGCCCACACCACGAAGGCTCCTGCCATCAAGAACCTCGCCACCCCGCTTCCCTGTGAAACGAACAAGGAGACGGCCGATAGAATCACCACGGGCAGCATACAGTAACCAATCACGCTCGTACATGTGTGCAGATCCAGGTTCCCGTTCCTCCCAGCCAGCATGTTGAACACGACGTAGAGGAAGATTGAAGACACCACGATCCAGCCCAGGATGACCCCGAACTGAATCTTCCCCGCGAGCAACTGGAACAGACAAAGTGCGAGGTAGAGAAATATAGGGCCGGAGAGATCCGAGTCCTTGTGAACATTCGGGTTGACCCGAAAAGGATTGAGAATAGATTTGGTTTTCCTCCAGATTTGATCAGGATGGATGCCGAGCTCGTCAAGGAGAGGCTCCTCGTCTTCGAAGGATGCGGGGCCCAGCGAGGACGAAGAGGATGAGTGGATGGTACCTCCGAATGGAGCGGAGGAGGAAGCGCCTGCAGTGGCAGAGCCAATATCGAAGGACATGAAAGGAATCGCGGAGGAAGCGGATGGCCGCGGGGGCTGAAACGGAACCGTAGGGGCCCGCCGTTGCTGAAGACTGCCGCCTGCGGGGTTCCCGCCGGAGGGAAATATCACCGGCGGAACAGCGAATTCCTTCGTCATATTCCTTCCTCGGTGAATTGGACAATGAAGTGAACTTATTCGGATTTTAGGGTGAGAATTGGCAGGAAATTCAATTAAGCGGAGAGAAATCACTCGTTTGCTTCTGCAAATCTTCAGATGCTAAAAAAGAATCAGCCAACAAAGCGAAGAGGACTATCCGAGAAAGCCAGGAAGTGAATTTTGCTTCTGCAATTAGGGGTAGTTTTGACTTTTAATATTAAACTTTATTGAATTTTCATGAATTTACGCGCGAGATATTGGCCGGATGACGATTTCCGAGCGACGTAATTACGATAATGCCCCCCATTTTCACCCTCCCCAATGGGTCCCGCTGTTTGTTTTCGGGAATGAAACGACAGGTTCGATTAGGACTAGGCTCACAATTCAAAACCCAATAAACTTGGACCTTTGACCTCTCCAGCATGGTCAATTTAGATCGAGTTTGGTCAACGAAACAACGAATTGGACTCTGCTTGTTCTGTAATGATGGGTGATTTGGGCAAAGAGAAATTGGGCTAATCAGTCCTTTCCTTGAGAAAGTTTCTGGTCAAGATTTGAGTTCAGCTTGGCCCAAAAAAAATAAAATTAAATTAAAAAACTTTAAAATTTATTAACAAAAATATTTACTAAGTTTAATAAAAGTCTTTTAACTCTAATACAAAACATCCTCATATTCATTAAAATTATAATATTATAATAATACTCAATTTGAAACTTGTTTACTTGCCGGAGACTCATAAGAGTTTCATACATTGGGCCCGCAAGATCCTAGAGGCTGAAGGGATTTAGGCATGGGCTAATGGGCCTCTCTCTCTCTGTTGCTGACATGGCAACCAACCATTGGTTGTTGGAACCGCTGCGCTGTAAAGCAGACGAACCCTTCCACCTCTCAATGGCAAGGAATCGAGGATCCCGGCCGTGGACAAACTAGCCGCGACTCAACGCGAACAACTGGAGTCTTCCTGGAGTCAAACCCCAAAATAGACTTCAAGGAGCTTGTCGACTGCGCCAAAAGCACGAAACTCTGTCGGTCCCCCTCTCCGGCCGGCTTCAATAGTCTGGAAATGGAAGAAAATAGAGAAGGGCGCTTGTCAAGTCCGGTTGCGGTGATTGCCTGCGTAGCCATGACCTTCTTCTATGTTACGATACTCTACGCTCCAACCTTGATCCTCCGTCTTCCGCCTCCGTCTTCCTTCAAGAATTTCATGATCCGACGGTTCGTATGCGCCGTTATTTCTTCTATTGTCTCTGTTATCGTCTCCGCGCTTATCCTCCCTGTAAGCCACCCCTTTCCGTACGTCACTTTCCGCTACTAGCTTCGTTAATTTAGTGTGCTGTCTGCTGACAGCTTGAGTCTTTTCGTGAAGTTTATTGCATTTCTAGGTTCCTTAAGGTTCGGATTTTATGTGATTATCTCTTTGTGATCCGAGCATGCTTCAATCTTGAATTCTACGATGTCTTCCGAATTTTTTTAT